>LNAC01000272.1:154001-247851 GCA_002007465.1 Ailurus styani
CGCCCCCGCCGCCCCCTCCACCACCTCTGCCTCCACCACCACCACCCCTCCCTGCTGGGCCCTTTCCTTGTTCTCCATCCGCGAATCGCCAGAACTTACACTGGAGGATGTCAGTGACAGCCGATCAGCCGCTTCCCCTGGTGTGCAACTCATCCGAGCCCCCCGAGCCCCCCGCTGGAGGAGCACGTCATTCCATAGCCGGTTTCGGAGGCCCAGGTAACTGCTGCCGTCTGTCCCCGCTCTGTTCTCCAGCGGCTGGCTGAAGCATTCTCGCTGTGCGACAATCACCCTCAAGTCAGAATCTTAAAACTCTCCAGCCTTGGCTGCCCTAAGTTACCGCTCTTATTGCAAAGTTAGCACAGCCTGAACCTGAGTTTGCTAACCGCTAAAGCTAACTCTTCCTGAGGAAACTGTCTCTATAGACTTCCAACCCCATTTCAGGTTCTTAAGACTTGAGTGCACGTTTGATTTCTGCCCCTGGAATTTTTCTCAGTGTCGTTTTGAATTAAGCCTGCTGTTGAGTGTGCTCTGAGTCATTTCCAGAATTTAATTGTTGCAACTTAAGCAGAATATTGGTTGGGAATTACGGTAGAGGAACATTAGAATACAGAAGGCTGTTCTAGGGGACTGAGAAACTGATTTTGGGAGATCTTTCTAAAATGAAGTGGTCGAGAAAACCAGCAGACCCCGTTTTGCCTTTGCAAGTACAGTACACTGAACACACATGAATATTCTTTGTTGAACAAGGGCTGTCGCTCTGACTGGTAGTTCCAATGACGGCTGACATGTTGACTGCTGAGGAGACTGGTTTAAATCCATCTGCCAGACTCGGAGCTGCTGCTTTGCGGGGGGAGGTGGTCAGATAAATCCCAGGATTCTGTGTACATTTGTTGCAAAGGCTACACCGGAGCCCCTCCACCTGGGACGGGTGAGGTGTTGCAGAAGGTAATGTGAACCACATAAACAGAACCGCCCCAGACTGCGGTTCCGGTGATTCTGAATTCACGGTTTTGCTGTACCCAGAAGCAGGTGCAAACGAAAACGTCCACACTCTTAGAGGAAGGCCAACCGGCCCGGGTGCGTGGGGTTTGCAGCGGTGTAGTGTGAATGTGGAGCAGGAGCACGCACAGCCGGGCCTGCAGTTCGGGTGTGGGCAGACCCCTGGGGGGCTCATCCCAGCTGTCAGGACAGGTGTGCAAGACCGTGTCTCTGAGCCGCTGTGGCTCGAGGACAGTGCAGGCAGGCAGTGGTCAGGGGAAACGAGTGACCCCCCTGCGCTCACACAGCGAGCCTGGGGGTGGCCTTTCCAGCAGGTAACGAGAGCATCTGTGTGACAGAACAACAACGTGCTGGAATCAGGTCACTAACCGGGGTGGGACCGAACGCCCTGGCATCCTGGGCGGAGAGACTATGGCTTCCTGATCATACTCATTCTGTCTGCTCCATTTCAGGGTCCATGGATGAAGTGCTGGCCTCCCTCAGGAGTGGCAAAAGCCCTCTGCAGAGGCCGGACATGCCCGCTCTGACCTGTCCCCCCGCCTCCTTCAACGAGCAGCTTCTGGCTGCCATAAGGCGGGGGGTCAAACTGAAGAAGGTGCACTCCAGCCTCGGCCTGAGCCCCAGCACCAAGCCGACCAGCGACCTGGAGAGAAGCATCAAGGCGGCGCTCCACAGAATCCAGAGAGTGTCCGCTGACTCGGAGGAAGAGGATGACAGCGAGGAGCAGGGCCCCAGTGGCGAGTGGGACCGCTGAGTGCTCCCCAACACTGCCCGGGGTCCCTGTGCTTGAATGGCCGGTGACACAGGCCCAGCGCCTGGGCGTAAATGCCTGTGACAGCCCGAGCGCCGAGCAGGGCTCTGCGGGATGCTGGCAGCTCTTCTGGAATGCCGTGGAATGCCGCAGCTCTTAAAATCAGGGCAGGAAGTCGAGGATTGGTGACATCCACACACGAAACTGGGGTTGGGATCTGAGAACCCACAGTATTGCGGCATAAGAGAACAGTATTTTTCACCAAACATTATCTAGAATCTTTCCCTTATTCTGGAAAGGAGTTGCTACCACTGTGGTAAGCCCTGCCGTTCAGCTACTGACCGTGTCTTCTGTTCGCGTGGAGCAGTGGTCTCCTGACCTCGAGGGATTGGAATGTGAACAGGATTTTAGCAAGAATCAGAGTAAGCTGCTTACAGCCAGGAAGTATTTTAACTATTTCAAATGAAATATATTTTATGTATCAAGCACTATATAAACTTATAATAAAGAACTATTTAGGGCGCCTGGGTGGCTCAGTGGGTTAAAGCCTCTGCTTTCGGCCCAGGTCATGATCTCAGGGTCCTGGGATCGAGGCCCGCATCGGGCTCTCTGCTCAGCAGGGAGCCTGCTTCCCCCCCTCTCTCTGCCTGCCTCTCTGCCTCCTTGTGATCTCTCTCCCTCTGTGAAATAAATAAATAAAATCTTTAAAAAAAAANTAATGCGTCGGTGCCACTCATGAGGACATGAAACGTCATATCTGAACACAGCTGTCCCTGCCTGGCAGGGAGCAGGGGTGGTTTCACGTTCTTAACGCGATTTCAGGTAAACATCTGTTTAAGTAGATACTAAGGGTGAGGGGATAATGTTCCCCTCGGGAACTAAAGTCTCGTGTTGGGATCTTCCCTCCTTGCTTTGTGTTGAATTCAGGAAGGGGACGGGGTCAACACCGGCAGCCTGCTCCCTTCTCAGACTGCGAGGAGTATCCCCACTGACCTCAGAAGCTCGACCCTGGCCGTGGCCATCCCGGGTTTCCACAGAACAAGACGACTTCCCTTTGTTTCCGAAGAAAGCTTATTTACCAAAACCCCTCCTACTTCCAGATTCTTCTTAACTAACTCCACCCTCATAGTCAGGCCTGAGGGGCATCAGCTGGGGGGATGGGGGCCTTCTTCCGCAGCTGCAGCCTGGAGGCCTGTGTGGCCACTGTCAGGTTGCCCGCAGGTCTGTCCCGTGTCCTGCCTTCCCCAGCCTCGAGGGGTGCCAACCCGACTCCAGCTCCTACACGTGAACGTGCACGCTCTGCCCTCGGAGTCCAGGCTCTGCCGCCCCGCCCCTGCCCCCAAAAAGTCCCCAGCCACCTGCTGGCCCTCAGTCCCAAACCTGAGGGACTTCATGCCTGTGTCGCAGGCCCCCTGGCCCAGCACACACGGGCCAAGCTTAGCACATTTTTCTGGAAAGAATCTGGTATTTTAAAAAATGGCAAAGTCAGAGGTTTGTTGTACTTTCCCTATGCTTACTTTGCAGTGTAGTATTGTTTTTAATTATTGTAATTTCAGTATCTCGAGACTTCCTCAAGCATGGCTAATTCTCAGAATTTGCTTTGTAAGAAGCCAAAGACAAGAAGTCTTTGGAGATAGGATCCTTTTCCAAAGAGAGTTCTCCCCGCTAAAGCTCCCCACCCGACTATGCTCCGTGTATCAGAACTTCCCCTTCTCTGCAGCCTCCTCTTCCTCATTTCCCCCTTCGCCCCCTTCTTCCAGCCAAGGGTTGAATTCAGCCCAGACTCTGGCCTCAGGGAATTCAGAGCGGGGAGAGGGACAAGTGTTCCCTCCCACTGCCTGACTTCTAACCTCCCAACCTGCTCTCCCAAGGGCCCCGGTCACTCTCCACCTGCCTTCCCAGCTCCCCAGCCCCTCAGCAGCCACCAGGGACTGGGGGACGGAGTCAAGTCCTTAGGGACCTCGCTGCCATCCCCTGGGCAGCCCCACCCCTCCTGCAGTGTGTACTCGGCACCAAGTGGCCCCCACTGAAACCTAAGTGCCTGGGATGCCACCTGCCCCCACGTCCTGGCATATCCACTCCCACCCTTCAGTGTCAGCCCCATGCCTTCCTGCCCTGCCCCCTCCTTTCCAGGTCCCCAAAACAACGCCCCCTGCTTCCCCACCCGCAGCCCTAGCCACCAGGGCAGTCCACCGAGGCCCTGTTTCCTACCTGGGATGGGCCGTCTAGCCAAAGCTGGTCCAGGATCGCCGTCCACAGGGGCAGCATCCTTGGGGGTGCCCTGCAGTGAAAAAGGAGGAGCTGAGCCCATCGGACTTACCCGTTCCTGCGTTCATTCGCCCCTCTCAGAACTTGAGCAGGGGAATCAAGCACGGGGTAGCAGGTGCCAAGACCACAAGGTTTTCCATTCACGACCACCCACCAGGTGAAACCATGATGCTTAGGTATGTAAGCTCACGGGAGGAGCGTATTGGTTTTCCGCTGCTGCCGTAACAACCCGCCACAAACCCGGAGGCTTTGCACAGATCATCAGCTTACAGTTCTGAAGGTACGAAGTCCGCCGGGGGCTCATAGGGTGGACTTCAAGGTATCAGCAGGGCCGTGCTCCTTTCTGGGGGCTCGAGAGGAGAGGCTGCTTCCCTGCCTCCTCCCGTTTCTAGAACCTTGTTGAAGAACCTGTGTGATTAGACTGCCCCCCCACCCCCGCCAGATAATCCAGGATCATCTCCCCACCTGGAGTTCTGTAACCTGAGTCACAGCTGCAAGGTCCCTGGTGCCCCATAAGGTCACAGAGTCCCAGGTTCCAGGGACTGGGCTGTGGACAGCTTTGCGGTGCTAACCCAGGAAGTTTTTCTGGGAAGGCCTGGAAACCCCATGTAGCCCCGAAGCCTCTGGTCTGAAGACCACCCTTAGAAGACAGCCTGCACACACAGGCCACAAACTCGGCGCTGTGGTGAGGGAAGCGTGAGGCAGGCATAGAGACAGTGGGCTCCGTCCCAGGGCGGGGGCCCCGAAGCCTGACGTCTCATAGGTCTGAGGATCCTCAGAGTTGCCTGGGGTCCCCTGGTTCTGGAGAAGCTGGCTGTGCTCTGGCCCCCGTTCTGGGCTCCACAGACCCCCCCATCAGCTGAGTTCCATTAGCACCGGAACGTACCATCTCACCTCATCCCTGGAGGTACATCCCTGGGGAAACGCGGGGACTGTCACCTCTGCGTTCCTGGGCTGGCAGTGCTTCTGGAAGGGTTCCAGGCAATGTAGAAGAAGCAGGAGGAGCCCAGCAAGGCCGGCCAGGTGGGGAGGTGCCCCCTTGTGGGAGTGGGGACGGGGGGCTAGAACCTGATGTCTCCAGCCTTGGGAAGGGGCCTCGGGGCAGCTTCACATAAGAGGAACTAGAGGCTGGAGGAGCCCTGGGACGATGGAGGCCAGGAGCAGGCAGGGGTGGTCTGTCTGCAGAGTGGGGCAGGGTGAAGAGACTGGACAGCCCAAGGGAGGACCCCAACATCGTGAGTCGCTGCACAGGCAGCAAAGATGGGCCAGCACGGAGGGGAGGGCAGGGGGGGGGGGGACGCAAACTGGGGGCATGGGCAGCTGCGGATGGAATCGGCCACTGAGGTCCTGAAGTGGCCAGGGGAGAGAGTGTCCAGGGAAGGTGGCCCCAGGCCGGATGCTTGGAGACCCCAACGCTCCAAAGCAGGAGGAGGAGTGGAATGGAAGGAGGAGGGATGGAATGGAAGGAGGAGGGATAGTCAGAAGTGAGACAGGAGTGGGAAGGAAAACTTCAGGGTCTTGGGAGGGTTATTTCAAGAGCCAGGTCAACTTGGCCACATGCCCTGGAGTGGTAAAACGCAGGACCAAATGTGGTGTGAGGAGGCCCCTCAGGGACGTGGCTCTCGCAGCGGGCAGGGTCACAGGCTAACCCACAAGGTAGCTGAGGGCCTGCGGATGGGAGCCGTCAGCAAACAAGCAGGTGTCGGCGGCCACAGAACCACTTCCACTCGGCAGTGAGCTCCTACGCGGAAGCATCTGACCTACCCAGCAGTCCCTTCAGGTTAAATCACCCTTCGCCCGAAACCTTTGCTGTCAAACTGGACAGCCACGGAGAGATCTCCAGAGCACAGGAACATCTGAGAAATTCTCATACTCCCAAGCACGCAAGCAGGACACAGATGGAGCGGAGTGGGAGACAGAGCAGGGCAGGGACAGGAACAGAGGACATCTCAGCAGGCACTAGACCCCTCCTCCCCAAACCTTGAAAGATATGTAAGCTCCCCCAGAACCTCTGCAGACTCACACTAGAGAAAAGGGGGCCCCGGAACTGACCAAGATCGAATTGCATGGGCCTGCTAGAATGGGGACTCAAAACAGAAACTAACTTGAATGAGGGGAAAAGAGCGAAAATCCTATTTCTTCCACTCCCAAGCTGTGGGTTGAGATTCACACCACCTACATGTGTTTGGGAAGAGTTGGTTCTCTGCCTGATACAGACTTTGTCACGTGAATATCTGTTCAAACAGCTCTGGAAAAATCTTTTCTGGTGGAATGAGTCTTTGAGATTTACTTTCTCTGCAACAGCCAGGAACACAAGCATACAATAAATACACCCAGCTGCCTCCCGCTCAGATCACTAGGCCTGCAGAAGAAACATGCCTCTTGGGTTGGGAAGAGCTCTGGTATTGGCCCCATCAAGGCAAAAAAATCACCACCTGAAGGGCAGGTGTCCCCGAAGGATACCCAAGCATGGAGTTGTCCCAAAGCAGGAACTGGAAATGTTGGGATACACAAAAACTCTCATTCTGTTCCACCAAAAGCATATGGACCTCAACCCCCACCGCCATCCTTGCTTCAGCTCAGGAAGTGACTCCAGAGAACATCAACCTACTCTTGGGGAGATCAAGAGCTTCCAAAATACCTTCTTAGGACACAAAGGATTTTTGAAATCCTGAAAGATTTTTGTTGACTTAAAAACAGACACAAACATTTTACTGAACTATGTATTTCTACATAAACTCTGTTACAATAAAACCAGGTGAAATTCACAAAGGTATACAAGTCTTCAAAGGGACATATTTTTGCCTTAAATATAAAAAGATAATTTGCCAAATAACATCATACTGAAACACATAAAGCAAAAACCATTAGAAACACAAGAGAGACATAAATTCAACAGTACTGGGAGACACACACACTTTCCTTAGTCTTTAATGGATCAAGTAAGTAAAAATTAACGGTCCATAATATTAAAATTAATAAGGTCAAATTAATACAGAGAGACTGAACTATGTTCCCTTCAGAGAATATATCTTCTTTTCCAGTTTCCTGGGAATATTTACTAAAATTGACAAGTTGTTAGGTCCCAAGAAGGTAGCAATATACTCCAAAATGCAGAAACTGTACAGGCCATACCCTCTTTGACAGCAAAGCAGTTAAACTCGAAAGGTGTAACAAATGTTAAAAACAACAATAGCAAATATCAAAATACCTGGAAATTTAAAAGCATAATTTCAAATAACTGTCCAGTGAAAAATGAAGTTAAAACTGAAATTACAAATTATTTATAACTTAGAACACCCTACCTAAAAATTTGAGGGATATGGATAAAGAAGTACTCAGAAGAGATGTCACAACCTTACAATTGCTAGGAACTGTGTTCATCATTAAGAAAGACAAAGTTAAAATGGCATTCAACTTGAGAAGGTGGAAAAAATTAAGGAAATAACAAACTAACAAAAAAAATCAAAACACGGTAAAAGAGTAAATTAGGATTTAAATTCCTGGAAAAAACTGATAAGATAAACTAATTCTGGAAAAACCACTCAGAATAAAGGGAAAGCACAGACACACAATGTTATGAATGAGAAAGGAGAATACTCCACGCTGGCAAATCTGAAAATCTTAACAGAATCTTTATTAACAAACTTAAATGGCCCAAAACTCACAGAATAGGAAAAAAGTTTGAAGAGACCAAAGAGCCTGAAAAACATTTTAAAAGGGTGTCAAAGAATTATTTCCTAAAAAGGCACCAGACTTGGACAGTTTTATACAGATTATAAAAACCTGAAGGAGCAAAAAATCCTAAATATTATTTAAACTGTTTCCAGGGCATAGAAAAAAAGAGAGCAAGAGCTCCCCAAGTTCTTGTTTTGTTTTGTTTTTAAAGAAGTTAACATAAACCCAACACCAGTACCTGACAAAGCAGGACAAAAAATTATACAACTATTGATCTTAAAATGAAAAATTTGAAGATATGAGCAAGCCAAATTCAGAATATTTTTCTTATGTTAAAGCTCTTAGTTTTATTTTACAAGACATGAGACTTGTAGAAACATCAGAAAATACAGATAAGAACACAAAATAAAATTCTACCATAAACTAACCCACCATAAATAACCACTGTTAACATTGAATGGAGATCTATGTTAAAAGAATACTACACTGTGACTAAACCAGGTTTTTCTAGAAATAAAGAGAGGGCGTAGACATTAACATGTCTATGAAAAAGATTCGTCTTCGGTCATGATAAAAACCATTTGATCATCTTGACAGATGTGGAAAAAAGGAATTTACTAAAATTCTAACATTCATTACTGATAAAGTTTTCAGCAAACTAGAAAGACATCATTTTAATATATAAATTCAAATATTAAGAATATCTTACACTAAGAGTCAAATTTATACTTTTAGAGAAACACTAGAAGTATTCTTGCTAAGTAAAAAATACATATATAAAGAACGTACGGGACCAGCACAATTATATACATGTTACTTAACGTTTTCCAAAAGTGATCAATGTGAGGAGATAAGGAAGTGAAGATAATTAAAAATATGGAGGTAAAATTGTCATCACCACTGAGAACCATTATCTACCTGAGAGAGGCAAAAGAATTAATAACAACAAAACCATTAGAAGAAAAGAAAACTTGGTAATTGGCTAGTTACAAGATGAACCACCAAATGCCACATTAAATAAACCAGTATATGCACTCACTGCTATCTATGCAGAGTTAAGAATGAGGTAGATTGACGCGTGCTGACCCAGGGAGACGCCCGAGATCTATTGCCAAGTAAAAAAATGCAAGTAGTGGAAGAGCTGCATTGTAGCATATGGTCAAAAGGATAAAAGAGAAAAACATTTTTAGAAAAAAAATTTGAGGAATATGCACCAACTGTTGACGACCTTACTGGAGAGGAATTTTCGTTATGGGGCACTTTGAGTCTCTATGTTTTCCCCTAATGTGTACATTTATGCAGCTCTTATACTTTAAAAAAAAAATCAGTGAGTCTAATTTTCATTTTTAAAAAAAGTAGTGCATTATATGAACAATAAGCAGTTGGAAAATACAATGAACAAGAGAGCTCATTTACAATGGGAAGCACAGCTTCAAAAATTACCCATGCTAGAAAAAAAATATACTGAGGAACATAATACTTTATAAAGTTACTGAAATCAAAGTTGAAATATTATAAAGATGTTACTTCTCTCTGAAGAATTATAGGAGTAAGCTATAAATTTTTACATGATCCAATGTCCAATTCTTTTAAACATTATAAAATGATCCCAAATTCCTTTTAGAAATAGTCCTATACAAAAAGTACTAAATTTTTTTTTGAAAAAGTTTAATTCACGGAGACATTTGGTCTAAATATGTGATGGCAAACAATGGGGTACCAGTGCCAGACATGTCCCACAGAAAGCTCGGAAGCACACTTATTGATACAGAAGGATTGGATATACAGTAAAAATGGAATTTCACATTTGCAGAGAAAGGACAGATTTCCCAATTTAGAAAAAAATTCCAGAGGGATCACAGATTTAACTTTTTTTTTCATTTTATTATTTATGGGCCTATTTATTTTTTTAAATTCCAGTCTAGTTAATACAGTGATATTAATTTCAGGTGTACGATATAATGATCAAACAAGCCTATCTCTCACCCAGTGCTCATCATGATACGTGTGCTCTTAATCTCCTTCCCCTCATTCACCCCCCCCACCACAGATTTAACTGCTTAAAACAAGGAGAGTGTAAGAATAAAATCCTGGCGACTATTTATACAGTTTTGGAATTAGAATCCAAAAGATCTTCATAAGCCTGACAGCAAAGGTAGCAGGCACGAAGGAAAAGATAGGTTTGAATAAAAAGAAAGAAATGCTTAAATGTCTAAACATTTTAAAAAGCCATACATACTTTTTTTTTAAAGATATTTATGGGGAAAGGAAGAACTTCTTAGAAATCACTGAAACAGCTACACATGAGAAAAGTGGCCAGAGGAGATGAATAGGCAAAGTACAAAAGAATATTGTCCAATCGGTATTTTTGCTAGTGAGGGTCACACTTGAATCAAACAACGGATACCGAAACTAGCGCCCAGCCCCCACGGGCACACCAGTGTGAAAGGGGAAGCAGGACAGTCTCACACATTGCTGGTGGGACTATAACTTGGAATCATCTTTCTGGAAGGGAATGAGAGGCAATATATATTAAAAGTCCTAAAAACACGTGTAGCCTTTTCTGTTAGTCCGAATAGGACATGTGATGCTGCAGTGACAAATTAACTCTGAAATCCCAGTGGCGTGACACCCGTGGCTTACTGTTTACCCCACACTCCATGTCCGTGCAGGTGGGTGGGTGGGTGGTGTGAGGGGAGAAGGAGGTTCCCTCAAGGACCCCGGACCCTGCATGACTTCAGATGAGGGGCTGGAGTGCAGTCTCCCGTGTGCCCAGCGAGGACAGGAGGAGACATGGAGCAGCACGGGTCCTGATCACCACACTTCAGAGCTACCAAGTCCAATTTTGGAAATGATCCTCAGTAAATCTGACAAGTTGACAAAGATGTTAGACCAAAGGATTTCATCATATCCTTGACCGTGACCATAAAAAACCGGGAACCATTCAAGTATCCATGGGGCAACCCATACAGATATTAAAAATGATGGAATTTACCTCGAGTGACATATAGTCACGATATAATGTCACAAGCGAAAAAAGTTCTAAAACAGTTATGTATAACATAATTGTATTTCATGAAAAAGTAATGAAACAAATACAGGTGCATAGAAAAAAGTCTGAAAAGAGAGATACTAAATTGTTAACAGTGGTTATAATCAGATGGTATAAGAGCAGGTGTTTTTTTTTTCTTTCATTCATCTGTAGTTTCTTTTAAAAAATGTATATATTATTTAGGTACCAAAAATGCATTTAAAAAGGAAAAAAAAACCACACCTTCATACTCCTGGGAGAGTCCACTTGACCACCTCATACTAATCATTAAATTCTTACATTTAATATAAGAAATGCCTTGTGGGCTTTTACATCACAAGACATTGCTACAACAATTTAAAGTCAGGACTTTATATTGAAAGCGGTACAGCAGGGTAAAAACAGTAACACGTTCCCCACAGCTGCCTATCATCAGACCTGTCAATCATCTGCCAAAATGTCCCACAGTCTGGCCCGCTGCCAGGTGCACCAAGGGTCTGTGTGGCCTGGAGACCACTTTTCACAAGGCTCTGCATCATCAAAGAGAGTAAGGCTCTGTACAATTCCACTTGAAACAAAAGACCCACAAACTCGTGTCCTCAGAAACAGATTCCAGAACATATAGCATCACCACCAAGATTATCAAAGACTGTTCTTAGGTAAATATACATATTTTTATTTAAAACAGTTCCTTAGAGTTTTTCTCACTTTCTCCAACACACATACACACAGACACACACACACACGCATGCACACGCACACACTCCTAAGTTTACTAGAACACTCCATCCAGCTGCCAAATTATTACCAAAGCCACCTTCTTGCCTGGCTGGTGTTTAAAGAGGAAAAACCCATACCCTTGAGACAAGCGTATGGAAAAGACATGTAAAGAACCTACATTTCTGTACAGGATTCCCTCCCTATGATGCCTCCCCCACCCCCCGAATATATGATGTTCCTTTTGAAGAAACCATGTACTCAGAATTAGGCTCCTTTCAAACCATGCATATCGTTTAAAAATATAGACGGACATTGACTTGCAAGCTTCTAGTTTAAATTGTCAGCGCTTCAAAAATCCAGTGACATTTCAAGGAAATAAAAGAGTCATAACTTTTAGAAGGACTAACGGCACAAACAACCCACTTCCAGTGATGAGCAAAGAGCACGGCGGTCTCCATCTCCAAGGGCAGACCCTTTCGAACGCCTATGATTTTGTCACAGCGGCACCCTGCTACGGGTGCATGTGGCGACGCGGGAGGTGCCCCAGTCCAGTCCCTGCCACGCCCCGTGGCTGGCTCTCACCCAACACTGCCCCTGACTTCTAGAGAAAAGCAGACCTTTAGAAAGGGCAGATGGCCTCTCCAGGGAGCACCTGAGCTCTACTCTGTTCTACCTGACTTGATGCTTCCCGCCAAATACAGTATCTACCTGTCGGGCACCACCAACCCTCAAGGCGGAGCTCACGGGCTGCCCGAGTCTGAAGCAGTCCATGGGGAGCCTGCGGGCTGGAAACCACTGCCCACCCGGGCAGTCCTCCTGGGGGTCCAGTCAGGTCCTGCTCACCCTGCTGTAACCACAGGGCTGGCCTGCTCCTTCCCCAGGGCTGGCTCCGGTCTGGGCAGGGGGCGGGGAGTGGTCAGACAACCTCCCAGCCGGAACTCGGCTTACCACTCTGCCATCTCAGGCTCCCCACCTGCTTCGGACAATCCGCTCTACCACCACTAAAGCAAGCCATCAATGAAGAACTTGCAGTGTTTGTGTTCTACGGATCTGGCCTCTCAGAGCAAGGGCGTCACTTTAACCAACACACTCTTGGAAAGATGGCTGCAAAGCCAGAGACATTCGAAAATGGAACTGACTGTGTGTAATGACTATAAATATAATTCTAGTTCTCTCATTTATAGATTATCACCTGCTGTGGACATATATTAAAATAATATAACTGCAATGTGCTCTCATCAGGATCCCAGAGAACTTTTTTCTTGGCACGCAAAGATCACAAAGGGACAGCAGTGGCATGGCTCCCAGAAAGACACCAGACCGAGGTCCAGAAGAGCCGGACAGGGAGCCTATGAGGCTGCTGGGTGTTGGGCGTGTCACCGTCTGTCTCTGCTCCCCATCTGCAAAATGGGGAATGACACTACTCAGTGCTCTCGCCCACCTGAGGTCTAACGTGACAGCACGTAGGACAGTGTGGGACTGATGCGCCACCCGAGCACCAGGTCTCCGTGGATGCTGGCTCACTCTCCCTTCAAGGCGTGACCACACTGTTCCGATCTGTCACTTGGGGGTTACATTCCCTGGACACTAGAAGACTCCCCCCACCCCTGTCCTTCTCGATTTTGATGCACCCAGTTGGGTCTTTACTTAGAAGGAAAATTATTATTATTTTTAAAGATTTATTTATTTGAGAGAGAGAGCGTGAACAGGAGGAGGGGCAGAGGGAGAAGCAGACTCCCCGCTGAGTGGGGAGCCTGACACGGGACTTGATCCCAGGACCCTGAGATCAAAACCTGAGCCGAAATCAAGAGTCGGCTGCCTAACTGACTGAGCCACCCAGGTGCCCCAGAAAGAAGATTATTTTTAAGGCCCATTATGCTGAAGGGGTTCCATAGTTCACCTCACCTCCTTTAGGCCCTGGGTTTCACAGACGCAGGAAGAAAGCTAATCCCTGTTCAGGTGGCCAGCCCCGGACACGTCACCTGCAGGGGACATGACCTGGTAAGGAAGCGCAGTCCTAGCTCGAGATGGTGGAACTGCATGGCCTGGCCGGCGGGTGCGTGAGTGTGAGGCGGGCGTGAGGCCCATGCTCGGCCTCGGGGAGGACAACCGAAGGACATGGGTGCAGCTAGATGTGCCCGAAAGCGAGGGCATGAGACTGGCTCGGGCGGGGGGCAGGATGCACGCAGCACCTGAGGAGCCCACCCTTAAGGTGCCAGGGCCTGTCAGACGGGGCAGTCTCCCTATGGCCCTCCGCACTGCCCCCGGCCACCTCCTTTTAAATCAAGTCAGTGAAGAAGCACTAAGATCTTCCAAGAAGAGCAGAACGGAGTCAAAGGCCAGTGCTCTCGTACAGCTGGGGTGCCTTCCCCTCTGAACACGACCCCCCTCAGGGGAGCCCCTCCTGCTCTCCGTTCCTGGGCTATGACACACGAGGAAACACTGCAGATCCTACCATGGCAAGGTGCTGGCCACACTGTCCAGGGACCGGTGAGCAGGGACCATGGGTCCTGACCACGGAGGGCCATGGCGCTCCCTCGGCAGTTTCCCACGCCACGCTGCATAACACACAGAGGGCTTTGGCAACTCTATCTTCCCGTGACTGTGCCCCCCCACCCCCGAGCATACTCCAGTCAGCCAAGATGGTTCCTTCCAGATCCATAAGTCACCCAGCAGATAGCGTGGCAGGCATTGAAGCCCCGAGCTAAGGCTTTGGGATCCCAGTGAGCACTGCTCCCAGGCAGCCCCAGGCCCCGTCTGCTGACAGGTGGACTGACCTGCCCTGAGAAGAAGCCCCTGGAGCCAGTGCTGGGCCATGGGGCCGAATCAGGGCCAGCCCAGCTCTCTGGGCTCCTGACCAGCAGGGAGTTGCTCCCCACTGCCCTGAGAGCCATCTGGGGCTCCGGGGAAAGTGCGGGCCAGCAGTGCCCTATGTCAGGTCACTAAGAGGGCTGACCATGCTTTCCACTTCGTCTGCCATAAGCCCAGTGTGCCAAGCAGAGCTGCCCCCCGCCACGAGGTGCCTCCAGTAGGCAGGCCTTCCCTTCCTCCTCCCCACAGGAGCTCTCTGCTCAGAGACAGGGTCTCAACAGCAGGGCACATCCCAGGGCCCGGGTCGCATCTGTGTGTTGTCCACCTGCCTCCTCAGGCTGTTTTATTGTTCATCCAAGTCCACTAGGGGGAAATTCAACTGAGGAGACGTTCTCTCGGTGGTTTCCAAAGCAGACAAAGGGGGTAAGGAGGCACCAATGCCTCCACCACACTGAAAGGCATTTAGAAATGCCTGTGGCAGGGATTCAAACCATCTTGCCACATGCAGGGCGCCCAGACGTCCCGGCCCTGCTGAGAAACTCAGTAAGAGAGGAGAGCTTCATGGCTCCGGTCCTTTCCTCAGCAGGAAGGGAGAGAGGGCGGGGACAGAGGCTCCTGTCGCTAAGGCCTCGACTCAGCCAGCTGGAGCAGACTCTCCCTCGTGGGCTTGTATGATTTCTTTCTTAGTTGTCCAGTCCCAACGGGGGGTGTCAGCCTAGATCCCCACCCTGGAGAGGAAGGGTGGTCCCAGACCAAAGGCTCCCAGAGCCAATGCAGCACAGATGGGCCAGTGAGCCGCCTCAGACCAGCTCCTGCTGCCTTCCCGGCCACCAGCCCTGCCCCGGGGCCCCCCGAGGCCATCCAGAAGCTCGGCCACACACAATCAGTCCAACTCCTGTCCAGCGCAGCAAGACGATGGATTGTCCAAGAGGGTCCGATGGACTCTGCTGGGGGCTGATTAAAACACTAAGTGCTGTTTATATGTTTAATTGAACAAATATTTATTAAGCACCTACTTTGTGCCAGGCACTGTGCCAGACACCCTCACTGCGCGCGGCTCCCACAGCACAGTGACCTGCTCAGAAATTAAAACCCGGGAAAGGAACGCTGTGGCAACCCTACACACTGGAGCGGGGAGGAAGGGGGTGGAGTGGAGCAGGCGGTCCCCACGCACCCACCAGAGACCTATTCTCTCTCTGGGTGAGTCTCCACTAAGTGGCTGCTGGAAAGCATCTTGGTAGTGACCGAGAGGGCGGCCGCTCCCCCCGGCCCCTCTCCCACTTCCCTGCACGGGTGCCTGGCAGAGACTCAAATACTCCACAGGCTTTTGCGAAAAAGGAGGTGTAAAGGGTGTTCGTATTTGGATTAGAAAACACTCTGTTCAGTTGGAGCGGTTGCAACAGCCCTTGAGAAAGATACAACCGTCCCCGCCCTGACCGCGTGAACGCGTAGGGGGGACCCAGCGCGGGGTTCCTGAGTCAGCGGCTTCCCAGGGTCCGCAGCATGGCCAGGATGGGGAGGCGACAGCGACGGTACCACCCGAGCGCAAACGCGACCTGCCGCCCCGCGCCGCAGAGACGACGCCCGCGGGAGGACGTGCCCGCCCCGCTGCCCGCCCGGCGCCCCTAGTTGTCGGCCCCCAGCTTGGAGAGGCCGCGGCGGAAGTCGTGCAGGTCGTCGATCTTGCCGTCCAGCACCTCCAGGAAGCTCTTGAGCTCGACCTTCAGGTGGCGCTGGCGGTACTTACTCTCCTCGAGGTCGGTCTTGAGGGAACGCACCTTGTCCTCCAGGTTCTGATTGTCTCTCTCTGCCGCCTGAAGCAACACGAACGGGAGAAGGGCCTGGAGCGGAGCCAAGTGGGGCGCGTCCCCCGAGACCCGTAACAGCCCAGCTGTCCCCTCTCCTGGGCCTGTGTCCCCAGGCCCGCGAAGCCCGCAGCACTTAAGTCTGTGACCCGGGACATGAGCACTGACTGTGGGGCATCCCGGTGCGCCCTGCTCCCCTGCCTGCTCCCTGGCGGATGAGCTGACAGGCAGAGCCCGGGACCCAGCTCTGGCCTGGCAAAGGCCGGCCCTACACTGAGTGCGCTGCTTGGGTCCTGCCTGGGGGAGCCGGCGGCAAGTGGGCCCCTTCACAAATGCCCGGCAGACAAAGTCTGCAGGCCCAGCACAAGGGATTTTTGGCCCTCATCCCAGAAGTCTCCGCAGAGGCCACGTGTGAGCTCCACTCTGGGAGAGAGAAACGGGAAAAACGGGGCAGTGACTTGTTTCCCGGTTCCAAGGGGAGGCCGAGGCTCTGGGCTCCGGGATCAGGTGGTATGGCCAGGGAGCTGGTTGGGCTCCTCCTAAGAGCAGGGTGGCTGTGAGTCCATCAGGGGGTGCAGGCCCGCGCCCCCCACATCCAGTGAGGGTCTGACTTTCGGGTGTACAGGGACCAGTGACTGACACTGGGGTCGTACACCTGAATAACGCGCTCCTGGAGTAGGGGGAGGTGAAAGAGGACGGGATCGGGAATCTGACGCCAGTGAGGGGTGCCGCTCAAAGTCGTGTTCAAGGTCACTGGCTAGGGAGTGGCAAGGTGGCCCTGCTCTGGGTCTTATGCTCTCTGCCCTGCCTGGGCCCCACTCCTCACCACCCTAAGGCTCCGTGGAGACTTCTGAGGGCGGGACACAGTCCCCACACTATGGGTCTGCACGGGACACCTTCACAGAAGCACAGAAAGCACAAGCTGGTGTGCACCCGGGGGGCAGAGACGACACCTGGCGTGCGGGGACTGCGGGCTTCTCACGACTAGAAAATCACGCTCTGCCAGGGGAGCTGTGAAGGGGGAGACCCCAGAGAAACAAGTAACACCACGGACGCCTTCTGGTCGGGGCCAAGGCAGAGGGAGGCGCTCCCAGCCTCACCTCTAACTTCTCAGAGACGTAGTCACACTCTGACATGAGCTGAGGTATGATTTCACTTTGTTTGCGGAGGTCTTTCAACTCCTACAGGGCACAGAAATTTGAAAAAGAATGTGAAAGCAAGTCAAATAAAATGCCTCCTTGAAAACCTTCTTAAAAACTCACGATCTGTGTGCACATTAGTGGAAGCAGCTCTTGGTGTCTACACCATCCTCAATAATAACAAAGGTGTGGAGTTCGTACTCGGCACATGAGTAATCCCGAGGGCCGAGTGCGTTACGTGCATTATCGAGGGAAGCTTGCACACCGCCACAAAGAGACGGGGATTCTCAGCATCCCCATCTTCTAGGTAGGGAAACTGAGGCTGGGAGGTTTGGTGCCTGGCCCACGGTCTCCAGCGTCTGTGCACTTAGGTGTCCCGCTCCCCACCTCCCCCCAGGAAACAGATGTCCACACAGCGGGGGCTCTCGCTGGCCAGACAGCACAACGCCACTTCTGAGGACAGATCACCTATAAAAGTTTCCAACTGTTTTGTCAATGTCCGGCTCCCCCTTGTGTCCCAGCCTCAGTGCAGCTCTCGGCTGGGCCCCGTGCTGCCCCTGGGGCCGGCCACGTGCCACCCCCGCCCTCCTCCCAGACACCTGTGGTGTCCCAGGCCCACAGGGCCGGCGGGCACCTCCACTCACCATCTCCTTCTCCCGCAGCTCAGACTCCAGCTCCTCGATTCTCCTCTTGAGCTGCGTGTTCCTCTCCTTCTCTCTGTTTATCTCGCTGCACTGCTCCTCTAGCTCGTCAATCTGTAACAGACCCCACAGGCTGAAGCCAGGAGGCTCATTTCCTTCGGTCGTTGAGCAAAAGTTCACCCTGGCTGTGTACGCTTTCACAATGAACCGTGAACTCACCCGCTTACACACCGTTCCTTGTGGCTACGAATGGACCCTGTGTGGCTCCCCGCGGGATGCCCGCTCTGCCCCGCGTGCATGACACGTCCTGCCTCACACCAGCAGAGCCACAGCAGTCACGAAACCTGGCCACGGGACCCTCCCGGCTTCTGATTCGCTCTCACCGCCGCAGGACAGGAACGGCAGGTTTGCTTTAAAGGATTCGTCCCAAGTAGGGACCAGATGTTCCACGAATCTATCTGCTTCTCCCCATAATGACTTTTTACATCCCTTGATTGTGTCCTGAATTATTCGATTTCATCTCAAAGGTTTAAGACAGCATGGGAGAGAATGGATCGACGCTGTGGGACACTGGCCACTGAATGAGACACAATGACATTTCAAACATTTTAAACCCGGGTGACCTTTCCAAACTGATGCATGCAAGAGGGGCCTGGCCTGTGAGCGAGCCTTCTCTGGAAGAGCTGAGAGCTGCAGGCTGGACCAGCAAATCCCTGGAGTGCCTTCTCCTCCCCTTCCCGGGCCTGACCCCTCAGAAGGGGTTCAAAGACCTCACAGCCTTGGCCTTGCCATCTGACGCTGAGTGTTTCCCAGCAGCCAGAGTGAGTACACAAAATGCAAGGTGGAAGGGAACCAACAGTAACACAAAAGCCCCACACTGATGGGGTCCCACAAGCAGGAGGCAGTCTTCGAGGGCAAGGGTGCCGGGTGGTCATGATGATGACACTTTCAGAGGCGGCTGCACGCCAGCCCCCGGGGTCTCAACCTCCAGCCCCAGGAGCCACCAGGGACTCCACCACCTTCTACCTCGTGCCCTGGGAACCAAGTTCCCAGTGCTTTCCATTCAGGCAGAAAACTCTGAGGGGTGTCCTTCCTCCTCCCCCCGTCACACTCACGCGAAGGGACAGAGCCAGCTCCCTGCTTGGAAAGAGAAGGATGGGGCAATCGATCCTGCTGCAGCCAGATTGGCCAGGCCCGGGCAGGGAACGCACGAAGTCAGCACTTGGCCTGGTGCCCTCACGGTCAGCACTTACAGCATGGAAGCGACACAATGACATGAGGCAGTTTATGTGCCATCTGCAGCAAAGATGAGCGAGGGGAGGAGTGGCCTCTGGTGGCTCCATTCAGGCTCCACTCAGGGCAGGTTAAAATGGAGAGCCGGGGAGAGTGAAGAGCTGTCTTGGGGTGATGTGTCCCCCCAAAGTCCCACGCACTTACATGGCAGCCGCTGCCCACGGCCTGCCGCCAACGTGCTGAGCATCAAACCACGGCCACACACAGACCCTGGGGTCTCAACTGGGGATCTTCTGGTCGCCCCACAACGACCTCGTCGACTCAGCCCCACCACAAAGAGCATGAGCCACTAATGACAGGGAGGGTTGTGGACGACATGCCACATCTGCTCGCGCTCCAGGTGGCAAATGCCTTTGCCCACTTCCCAGTTCAGACTCAGCTGCAGCGATGCCATGGCAATAGGGATGTGGAGTGGACGCTTTTCACTGTTTCCTGAATCTCTTGTCCTCGCTCACTCTCTGTATCCCTTCCCTCTACCCAAAATTGACGCACCACAGAGCATGCCACGGGAGGGCCACCCCAGCCAGCACTGGAGGGACGAGCTGGAGTCTCCTGGGTGTCCCTCGTCACCTTTGCAACAGAGGCTTGGAAACCTGGCTCACTCCCTCGTGTTCCTGCTCAGAAAAGCGGGGAGATGCGGGGAGTGGCAGCGACTCTTCGTCCTGCCCTGGGGAGGGGGGCGAGTGAGGCCGGCAGGGGGAGCAAAGTGGACAGGGACCCCTGAACCCCGACCCCCGGGCAACCCACCTTGTTCCTCAGCCGGTCGTTCTCATCGCGGCACACGGAGAACTGCCTTTTCCACTGCTCCACGCTGGCCGCCGACTCCTGCAGCGCTGTGGTCAGCCGGGCGTTGCTCTCCCGCAGGGTCTGCAGCTCCATCTCCCATTTCTTCACGTTGGCAGCACTGCGAGAGGGGCAGGCAGTGACCTGGACGCCAGGTGCCACTCACCCTGCTCTACCCCACCTGCCACACACCCCCCCCGCAGCCTGCCTCTGGGGGGGCCACACTGCCAGCCTGCTGGCCAAAATGATCAGGTGCCAAGAAGGGCTGACCCCTCTCTAGCGCTAAGGGGTCACCTTGCCGGCTGTTTTCTTAAAGAATCGCTTTAGGAAAGACCAAAACTCTTGGAGAAGGAGGAGCTGAAGCTAATAAGGAAGCCCTCACTCCCTGGACCCCAGGAGTCCAGCACCGATGACCAGAGGGAAGAGGGGACAGTGACCGCATGTGTGCCCTAGGCCGACCCCATGTCACCTCAGGGGTGGGGGAGGACCACAGGTCTGCGCGATGCCTCCAAGCAACCAAAACAACTTCACATTTGCCTTTCATCCCATGTGCTCCACAAAGGAGTAGTTTCAAGAAACAACTGGAATCAGGGCGCCTGGGTGGCTCAGTGGGTTAAAGCCTCTGCCTTCGGCTCAGGTCATGATCTCAGGGTCCTGGGATCGAGGCCCGCATCGGGCTCCCTGCTCAGCGGGGAGCCTGCTTCCCCCTCTCTCTCTGCCTGCCTCTCTGCCTCCTTGTGATCTCTCTCCCTCTGTGAAATAANAAGAAGAAGAAGAAGAAGAAGAAGAAGGAAAGAAGAAGAGGAGGAAGAAGAGGAGGAGGAGGAGGAGGAAGAGGAAGAGGAAGAGGAAGAGGAAGAGGAAGAGGAAGAGGAAGAAGAAGAAGAAGAAGAAGAAGGAGAAGAAACAACCGGAATCAGGCTCCCCTCAGGGGCTGTGGGCTTTCATGGTCCTTCTGTCTCCTGGCTTTGCAGCCCACACGTGTGTGGGGCTGCAGGCGCCCGAGGCCAGACTGCACAGGACATGCAGGGCACATGGGCACGCAGGACATGTGGGCACATAGGACGCACAGGGCATGCGGGACACACAGGTCGCTCTGTACACGCAGGGTGCACCCTGCTGAAAGTGTCCGGCTTCTAATCAATCCTGCCTCGCTGACGTCACTTCTGTCTCAAAAGGCCTTTTTGTTGGGGGGGGGGCAGTAAGTAAATAGGAATATTTCTCAATAATCAGTGTTGTCTTCCATCCCACAGCCTCAAGGACGGAGGAACATGACTAGAAATACAAGCTTTCAGTTTCAAACACCACAGGCAAAAAAGTAGTAAAATGGAATCTGATTAATCTCAGAGTTGATGACTGAGAATTTAAGCTGCTTTAGGGAAATGGCTTCACACCTATTCCTATAATGCACTTGTTCATTAAGTTGGGATTTAAAAACCTTGATTTTTAGGGGTGAATTCTTGTGTCTTAACAAAAGAATGAAAAGCAGCCAGGATGGTGGAGAAATTGCCTACCCTTGTGACCTTAGGCAAGGAGTCACTCTACCACCGGGGCTCAGTTTCCTCATCTGTAAAATGGAGTTAATATGATCCAGCTTTTTAGTGGAGCAAGTCTGGGGAGAGCAGCCTCTCAGCCACAGAAAAGCTGGGGGAAGCTAGCCAAGCCCCCTCCTGGGGTGGGGACAGTATGAGTCCTAAGGACAGCCACTCTGAGCATGCTCACGGGTCCTGCCCAGCCGTCGGGAAATGGGCCACACTCTCAAGATAGGAAAACATAAGCACAGCCTGTGTAGTCATTAAAAATTAAAATCATCTTGATATTATTATGGAGATTGTGTTAAATTTATGCATCAATTTAGGGGGAATGGATTCTTTTTAAAATATGAAGGCATCTCTACCACCTCCCAATAGAATATATCTATTTGTTAAATTATTCATTTATGGTCCTCAAAATCATTTTAAAACTTCCTTCATAGAGATTCTGTGCCCTTAAGTTTTCTGTATTTATGTTTCCAGTTCATGTGATTGATGGCTCTAGCTTGTATTGTAAAGGAAATCTCTTCTTCAAATACATTTTCTACTTGATGTTTTTTTATACCAAGAAACGCTATTGATTTTTGTGAGAGGTTGTATTCTTTTTAATAGTTAGGTTTTTTTATAGGTTTTTCTTGGATGTTCGAGATTCAGTCTTATTCTATACAAATAAATGATACATTTGGCTCCTCGAAAAAACAGAACAAAACACAAGCACAGGGACATGTCTCTCTCACACTTATACACACACACACACACACACACACACACACACGCCCCTCTTTCACACGCTCTGAAATCTTGCACACACTCCTCCTGCTCTGGGCAGCCAGACAGAGAACAGCCATGAAGCCAGCTGGCCTTTCTTTGGCCCGAAGACAAGACCAGACACTCTGAGCAGGAGCCAGTCTCCTCGTGAAACTCCGCCTGGCGGGAAAGGCCGTGGGAGGCAGGGACCTTGGAGAAGACGCCCTCTGGAATTTAGACACTCGTACCTCTGTGTCAAGGCGGTCTTCAGCTTGTCGTTCTCAGACTTGAGGTGTGTGTCAGCAGGACCCACATGGGAGGCCTTTTCATCGTCCGTCCCGTTGACGCTGGACACCTGAGTAGAAGACAGGGTTTCACACCCAGATTCCTGGCCAAAGTGAGTTACCTTCCACATTATCTATCCATAGTAGCAGCAAGTCGGGCATAATGACAAAGTGTGTTCATGAGCAGGGGAGAACCAACTTGTCAGATCGGAACACAGCAAAGACTAGCATGAGAGGCTATTAATCATTAAATTCTACCTCTGAAACTTAATTTAAAAAGGGGGGGGCACCTGGGTGGCTCAGTCATTTAAGTGTCTGCCTTTGGCTCAGGTCATGATCCCAGTCCTGGGATCGAGTCCCGCATCAGGCTCCCTGTTCCATGGGGAGTCTGCTTCTCCCTCTGCCTCTCGCCCTGCTCATGTTCTCTCTCTGTATCTCTCCATCTCAAATAAATAAATAAAATCCTTTAAAAAAATTAAAAAAAAAAAAAAAAAAAAAAAACCAAGGCAAAGGCCCAGNACCAAGGCAAAGGCCCAGAGGAGTCCAGGGAAAGCTGAGAAAGTCTGTGAACTTCACTGACAAGAGTGCACCCGACAAGCTTGCATACCTGGTCTCCCTTATTTAACACAGAAGCCATGGACGAGAGGGGAGCTGGGGTTTACAACAGGGAACAAGAAAGAGTGAACGAGGAAAAGAGAAAATGTATTAGAAACGGGGACAACCCATAGCCCCCGGGGCCAGAGAGCGAGCAAGATGCATGAAACCAGCAGGGATCAGACGTGGACGTGTGTGCGGCCTCCACGGCTCATTAGCGTTATTATGAATATTCGGAAATATTTTCTATAATAAGTCATACCACAGGGAGGTGAAATCTCATCTGCCCTTGGATAAGATCTTAGATCTGGGCCTCCACTGAGCATAAAGGCAAAGGAAGGAACCATGGAGGGGATGAAGCATACATTTGACTAACACTAAATTTCTGCACTGGAAGAAAAAATGCCATAAACAAAATTAAAAATGCACAAAAACCTGGGGAAACTATCTGCTGCTGAACATTTGCATATATGAAAAACAAGATGTTAATATCTTTCCTATACTGAAAAACTCTTAGAGGCCTTGCCTTTGAGAGCCACATGCTGACATAGTTATGGGTGAAATGATAAGATGTTTGAGATTTGCTTAAAATTTAGGGGGAGAGGGAGGGGGCCCCCAATGAAATAACTGATCATAAATTCCTAATTGTTAAAGCCGACTGTGTGTCCAATGGAGGTTCATTATACAATTCTGTCTAGCTTCGAGTATGTTAAAAAATATCCATGTTAAAAAATAAAATTCTTAGAAATCAACACAAAAAGGGGGGCACCTGGGTGCCTCAGTCACTGAAGCATCTGCCTTCAGCTCAGGTCATGATCCTGAGGTCCTGGGACTGAGCTCCAAGACAGGCTCCCTGCTCAGCGGGGAGTCTGCTGCTCCCTCTCTCTCTGTCCCTCCCTCCCACACCTATCCCCGCTTGTGTTCACCCTCTCTCTCTCTCTAATAAATAAAATCTTAAAGAAAGAAAACACAAAAAGATGAACACTGTAATTTTTTTAAAAAGGGGGAGAATACACAATTGACATTTACAGAAGAAGAAATGGGTAGAATCAATAGATACAAAAAATATTTAATCTCACTGGTAAAGAAACGCAAAGTGAAAAAAGCCAACAGAATACATTTTTCTTCTGTCAAGTCAACAAAGCTTTGTTGGTAAGAGTGTGGGAGGAAAAAATTGTTCTCAGTCACTGCTGGTGGGAGTTAGAATCATACATTTCTGTAGGCTTAGTCTGCAGTATTTATCAAAAGCTTTTAAAATGTCCCTACCTTTTAACCCAATACTTGCATTTCAAGAATTTATCCTGCAGAAATTACCAAATGCACAGAGATGCGCAAAGATGTTGATCACAGTGATTTATATTCATGAAAATTAGAAACCACATCAATGTCCCAAAGTGTAGGTTAATGGAATAAGCTATAATGCAGACAAATACTAGCCACTGAGATAGTTTTGAAAAGGGATATTTGAAAACACAGGGGAATAATCATGAAATATAAAGTAAAAAGGTTAGGGATGCCTAGGTGGCTCAGTCCTTAAGCATCTGCCTTCAGCTCAGGTCCTGATCCCAGGGTCCTGGGATCGAGTCCCGCATTGGGCTCCCTGCTCAGCGGGGAACCTGCTTCTCCCTCTCCCTCTGCTTGCTCTTCCCTCTGCTTGCTGTTCCCTCTGCTTGTGTTCTCTCTCTGTGTCAAATAAATAAATAAAATCTTAAAAAAAATACTTTTTTGCAGGGGCACCTGGGCGGCTCAGTCAGTTAAGCGTCTGACTCTTGATTTCGGCTGAGGTCATAACCTCAGGGTCGTGAGACAGAGCCCCACAGCGGGCTCCACACTCAGCAGGGAGCACGCTGAAGGTTTTCCCTCCCCTTCAGTCCCTCCCTCCATGCCCATGCTCTTTCTCTCAAATGGCTAAATAAATCTTTTAAAAATTTTTTAAAAAATAAAATACTTTTTTGGGAAAAACATTAAAACAGAAACCTTATATAAAGAACTTCTGATTATGAAGTTCAAAGATATTTCTATAATATGTCGTATTCAGAAAAAGATTGTGTAATAGAAACTCTAGGTTACGGGCCATTTCTGGTGTCGAATTTTATAGGTCCTCTGCGATTTATTCAGTATGGTAATTAGCATATGAAATTAACAGTATCACTCCGATTATATCAAAGTTTCTTTAGGAAGATTCAGGAAAGTTCCTGTCCACCTGCAGGCTAATACACATTCCATAAACTCACACAGGGCATCTTTTATATGATGAGCCAGGACAGGCACCGGGAAATCCCGGGTCCTCAGGGTCAGCCACAGTGGCAGACAAACCCAGAGCCCTCTCTGCTCAGCGTGCTCCTGCCTCAGGTTCAGCGATGGGGAGACTTCTCCTTCTCTGCTGTCTTCGGGGGCTCTCTTCCCATAGCTGGGTGCATTTTCCAAGGCTTTAGCTTTGCCCTCCTCTCCCCACTGCTTCTTCTTCTTCTTTTTTTTTTTTTTTAGATTTTATTTGTCTATTTGCCAGAGAGAGAGCACAAGCAGGGGGAGTGGCAGGCAGAGGGAGAAGCAGGCTCCCCACAGAGCAGGAAGCCTGATGTGGGGCTCAATCCCAGGACCCTGAGATGCTTAACCAACTGAGCCCCCCAGGCGCTACCCCCCGACACTGCTTCATGGTATACCCAAGGCCTCAGCTATTATTTCTTCAAAGCGGATGGTCAACTTGAAAATGTCAAGCTTGACAGCTCCAGATGTCCAGTCTCCTGGTTCCCTTCCTACAGGCTGTCCCCAACATCCATTCCTTCCTCTTCACCCCTGTGGCTGTGTCCTTGTCAATCTATCTGCTGTCTGTTGCTCCCTGACTTCCTCACTACCTGCGAGCAACCCTCATGTCAATTCCAGAGAAACCATCATGCAACACCTCCAATGTCTTCCCAAACTACCCAATAACAATTAAGTAAATAATAATTAATAAACTAGAAATGAAGAATTCTGGGTCTTCTGCAGAACCTCCAAGTGCATCTCTAATTCCTCCCACAGGCACCTCGCTCCCAGCCAGGCAGACTCCCAGCCATCTTACTGCTGCGCCGTGCTTATTCCTAACCCCAGAACTTTCCC
This sequence comes from Ailurus styani, assembly GCA_002007465.1. Lineage (NCBI taxonomy): Eukaryota > Metazoa > Chordata > Mammalia > Carnivora > Ailuridae > Ailurus > Ailurus styani. The sequence continues at coordinate 180,177 of LNAC01000272.1, forward strand.
CCGAGGTCTCCTGTCCCCCGTCTCTCTGCTCAGAACCTTACCACTTGGTCAAGCCTTCTGCCCACCACCACATACACCAAACCAGACATCAAGAATGCAGGTATTTTTACTTTCGGTTAAAATAGATTCCTTTGGGTCAATCATCACACTTTCAAGTAGACAGAATACTCAATTTCTGGCAAAACCATATCTCCTTTGCTCATCCAGAGCTGTTGGAATGACATCGCCCATCCGACTTTGTTAAAACATGGAGACAGAGACAGGTTCTCTAGCGTCAACCAAGTTTTCTGTCTCAGGGGCACGAGGTACCCTATTTTTCGATGCATACCTCCCAGCACAGAAGAGAAGCACCCCATCTCATCTCTGGTATTGAAACACAGTAATAAAGAATGCCTCTGAGCAGCCAGGGGCATGCAGCAATTCTAATCACATCCACTGCTTTCTGTCAAAAATACATCAGCACATCTGGAAAATTCAAGAGTCTCATACAAATATGTCATACCCACCTCAGCGGGAGCATGCTAACAGTCAAAAGAGGCTTCAAAATCCCCTCCTGCCAGAAGTCCCTATTTCTTGTCAAAAGTGACAGGGAACAAAGAGTCCCACTTACTGATCACACGCAGATTTGTTTTGTGTACAAATTGCTTACCTGGGAATGGTTGCTCGAGGTCTCGATTTTCTCCTGGGACTTGTCTCTGGCCAGTCTGGCAGCTTCTTTCACCTCCTGGAATTTCTCTGCAAACTGAACATGAACAGGAGTTACTGAGGTTGTGCTTAACCTCACACATGGCTAGTCTTCAGAACCTACCTTCAGTGCTTTGCACTCATTTTAAGTCAATAAACTCTGTATAAGTCCAGAAGATAACTTTATTTGAAATGAAAAAGAAATGAACATAAGGAATGTTTCTTCCAGTAAACTACCAACCCAGGTCAGATCTGAAGCATTCATTCATTCATTTATATATTTTTAAAGATTTTATTTATTTACTTGACACAGAAAGAGACAGCAAGAGGGGGAACACAAGCAGAGGGAGTAGGAGAGGAAGAAGCAGGCTTCCTACTGAGCAGGGAGCCCGATGTGGGACTCAATCCCAGGACCCTGGGATCACGACCTGAACCAAAGGCAGACATTTAACCGACTGAGCCACACAGGCGCCCCCGGAATCATTTTTTTTAAAGATTTATTTATTTTAGAGAGAGAGCGCATGTGCCTGGGGGAGGGGCAGGTGGAGAGAGGGAATCTCAAGCCGACTCCCCGCTGAGCATGGAGACTGACACGGGACCCTGAGATCATGACCTGAGCTGAAACCAAGAGTGGGCTGCTTACCTGAGCCACCCAGGCTCACCTTATCTGAATCCTTTCTAGGCTGCTGAAGCTAGTTTAATAACGAAGTAGTAAGAACAAACACTTCCAGTGAACAGTAACTCGGAGAAATGCAAGTACATAAGTGTAGCTGCACCGCAAAAGGCATCCACCATAAACTTCAATCTCTATGGAAAAATCCAAGAACTCCCACAATATGATGGAAACCAACAAGATCCTAAGCATTGGGGAGAAGGAACTGTTCTAGATTTTAAAACTTCACGATATAAAATAGGAAAATGCAAAACAGCAAAAGGCAACATGTAGCCTATAACTGTATCTTCTGCTGAACAAACCATCTGTAACTGGGGGACAACAGGGGCGCCTGGTGGGCTCAGTTGGTTGAGCATCAGCTCTTGGTTTCTGCTCAGGTCAAGATCTCAGGGTCGTGGGATCGAGACCTGCATTGGGCTATGTGTTCAGTGCGAAGTCTGCTTCAGATTCTCTCTCCTTCCGCCTCTCATGCTCACTCTCTCTCAAATGAATAAATGAAAAAAAAAAAAAAAAAGAAATGCCAATGATGTCATGGTCATGAGGGAAAATGTCATTATTTTTTTAGAGATAGATAGTGAAATGTCTTGCTGTCTGTGATGTCCTTGAATGCACTTCAACAACAATAAAAGAGATGAAGAAATGTGGTGAATGTTAACAAGCGCTAAGTCTGGTGATATATATATAGGTGTTGATTATACGATGCTCTCTACCTTTAAAAAAATGTTTCAAATATTTTCATCCTAAAAAAACATTCTTCAAATGCCAGGGCAATCAAATCAATCACGGGCTATGGACACAAACAAAGCAAATGATTTTAATTAGCAAAAACACGGTTGGAGCGGAGAACGTTCTGTGATGGACGGTGCTGGCGTTACAAAGCAAGAGAGAGCTGCGTGCAGTTGCCCAGGAGCACAGAGAGCTGGCAAGGAGCAAGGCTACCGACAGTTCTATGGCTGTTGCTGAGAACGCATTAATTTCAGAATGCGGGCTACCCTCTGAGTATCTTCACGACGCAGGTGACAGTGGTCTGCTTTGGGAAACCTCACCGGGTGACAGACCCCAGGGAACCATGAGCCCTGGCTGGGCAGGAAAAGTCAGCACTTCTGTTCCAGCCTGTGTTGCTCCTGCAGGACCGCAAATAAAGCCAGAGCCATGGGGCTTTGTATTTAGCCATCCCGCAGCTGTCAGAGGAAAACCACATTACTCGTGTAACACATGTGAGGTCCAGCAGAGATATACAGAGCCCCTCCACAGCCTGCTTCCTTTCCGGGGGCCCTTAAAGTGAACACAGTGTGTCAGAAACATCCTTGATGGTTCTGTGTCTTTCCCCTCAGCATCCTCCCCAACACCTGCAGGAAGCAGGCACAAATCAGTTTGTTGGGTGAATGAAGGAAATCTGGGATCCAGACCCACAGCCCCCCTCCCCCGGCTGCCTGAGAAACAAGTCATGTCAAAGACACAGGTCTAGTCTAAGAAGGTCACAGCTCTTCTTCTGCTGGACAAATGAGAAGGCGCTCAGTGAAGACCTGTGGTTCGGGGTCTAGAAGCATCCTATCCACTCCTCCTGCTTCCTCGGCTGACCCAACCGGACCCATCCAGGAGGGCTTCCCTTGGAACATGAACACTAGCCCAGAAAAGGTTTTTTGCAGGCACCATAAAGGCCTTTCAATCTAATTAAGACGTCAAAAGACTGGATTTTTAAAGGTCTTATTTTCAGTGTTTTTGTGCCCAGTATCAATTAAAACTCAAATGTGATTTGAAGAAAGCTGTAACAGACCCCCTTGCTAACTGAGTCTCGGCCGTGCTGTACCCTACAGGGAGGGACACCTCTCTCCCTGCAAGCCTCTCCAAGTTTTGCCAGGCTACCCAACCTAAAGTGCTCTCTTTTCTACAGATCCTTCTTGTCCCCATCAGGTTCCCTTTCTCTCATGGGTCTTATTTAAAGTTGCTTTTAAACTAGATTGAAAACGTCACTAACCAATGTCATGCTCATTCAGTCAACAAACACGGTCCAAGCACCACTCGCTCCTTCAGTGAACAAGTGTTTTCTACCGTCCTGAGCCAAGCCGTGCATGAAGCCCGGTGCTGGGGCCAGTACACCCCAGATACGGCTCTGCCTCCCAGGAGGCCAAGAGCTGAGTAGAAGAAGACACTGGCAACCAAGTCAGTATGGAAAATTCTGCTGGGCTTTGACAGAGCAAGTCACTTCTGGACAGAGGTTGGGGTCTCTGTTCCCTCTGTCTCCTACTTCATCCTAAACATCCCTACCTGGTGAAGATCTTAGTTCTACTCTTGGGGACCCTTAGCCTAGGGTATAACTCTTCAGCTCCCATAGCTTCTTCCTTCTCTGTCCTTGGACACCCCTTCGTGGCCCCTCCTTCCTCCCCTGGACCCTGAAGACAACCACCCTGTAGTTAACAAGTTTAATGGCTTTTTTTTTTTTTAAGATTTCATTTATTTATTGGTCAGAGAGAGAGAGAGAGAGATCACAAGTAGGCAGAGAGGCAGGCAGAGAAAGAGGAGGAAGCAGGCTCCCTGCCAAGCAGAGAGCTTGATGCGACGCTTGATCCCAGGACCCTGAGATCATGACCTAAGCCGAAGGCAGAGGCTTTAACCCACTGAGCTACCCAGGCGCCCCAAATGGCTTCTTAACACATGTTCCTTCTTTGGCTCCTCACCATTCTCATCTATGGTTTCCAGATGAGAAAGGGCAGCCTTAGAGAGGTTGGTCAAGTCCATGGTCACACAGCTAATAAATGGGAAAGCTGAATTTGGGCCCAGATCCATCTTCCATGCCTCCAGTTACTGTCTCGTGCCAACAAGGATGCCAAGAGTCTTGCCCACAGAAGTTGCTAAGTATTTACGGATTAGATTTTCCATTTGCAAAGAGAAGCCCCATTACCTTAAAATGTAAAATAGAATTGCACTTGCTCCCTCTTTCAAAGAAAACTGCTTATCAAAGCTTCAACTCAAAATAGGCCATAAGGACCTTTAAGGCCAAGACAGGCCTGAGGCACAGAATACCAGACATGGAGCGGGGGGACCCAACTAGTTCTGATTCCTCTCCTCAACTCCATCGAGTAGCTGTCCTTCTCAGTTACAGAAGGGAGACTGCAAACAGCTGTCACACGTACATCTAAACACACGTTCCCACAGGACTGCAAAGTGATGATGTCATTACCAGTAATAACCGCCTAGAACATCTCAGCAAAGGGAAAGGGACACATCCTCTTGGCTCACAGGGACGAGAAGAGAAGAGTGGGTGGATGGCTAGTCTCACTGTGCACTCACCGCCACGCTCGGGTGCTCAGTATACAAATGAGAATGGGGGTGGGGGGTGGGGAGGGGTCTCATAACCACATTACACAGGCCATCAGACACTGACACCAGACACTACAGCTTCCTGAGAACTACCTCCTTAATGGCTAGCTCAGGTAAGCTGCTCCGCTCTGACCCTTATCAGCCTTTCAAATGCAGGCCACTGAACCACGCTGAGCCTCAGCCTCCTCATCTATACAATGGGCCAATAATATACCTTGGCAGATCACTGGAGAAGAGATGCAGCTTTGCTGAGTGTGTGGCAGGGGTTCAACAAAGGGAACGCTGGCGTCTCTGGCCTTCATTTGGTTAGTTTCTTCAAGTAAAATTAAATTGGAAAAGCCTGGAAACCATGACCTTTAGTAAGAGAGCGCTATCAAAGGGTGAATTCATTCATTCAGAAACAGGAACTCATTATGGCTACGTGCCAGGGGCTGTGCTGGGGACACCGAGATGCTCAAGAAAGATTTGGTTTCTGTCCCCAGAGAAGGTCTGACTTTATAGAAGGTTTGGTTTTACACTCAAATGGGTGAGAATCAGAAAGAAAATTCCAGAAAATAAGCTTAAAATGCAATGAAGTAGGATAAACCCTACCAGATACATTTTAAATAAATAATCGTTCTAAAAGATGGGCTATCAGTAGATGCACAATGGAAACAGGCCCGACCATTGATATCAACGTGAGCTGGTGACAAAGGAGGAATCTTACACGGATGGGCAAGATGATTCAATGTACAAAGAGTGATACTTCAGCAAACAGAGGGAAATGAGTTTAAATCCTTACTACAAACGAGTAGTATGATCCATTTTCTTTTTTTTTTTTTAAGATTTTATTTATTTATTTGACAGAGAGAGAGATCACAAGTAGGCAGAGAGGCAGGCAGAGAGAGAAGGATGCAGAGAGCCTGATGTGGGGCTCGATCCCAGGACCCTGAGATCATGACCCGAGCCGAAGGCAGAGGCTTAACCCACTGAGCCACCCAGGTGCCCCTAGCGTGATCCACTTTCAATGAGATAAAGGGATAAGTAGGTTTTTAAAAAATCTGGATGTGTGTGGTGCCTGAGTGGCTCGGTTGGTTGAGCGTCTGCCTTCAGAGAAAAATAAATAAAAAATAAAAATAAAAATCTGGATGCAAACAGAATTGAACATTTATAAAACTCCTGCTTGAAGGGTAAGAGGGTAATTATCTAAACTTGGAAGAAATAAAAGAAAAATCACAGGAGTGACAGACTCAACCACGCAACCGTTCAAAGCTTTTGAACAGAAAAGGGAGAAAACAGAAAATCAGAAGGGAAACAGCCACCTGAGGGGAGACTATCCATAGCTACGCTGGCACCCCAGCAAAAGGGCTATTCTCTTTAGCAGAGAGTTTGTGCACATAGAAAAACTGAAAAACCCAACAGATAAATGGCAAAATTCACCAATAAAAAAACACAGTAAGCATGCTACTGATAAAAAACGATTGTTGAGTCCTGCCAGAAATGCAAATCGAAATAATGAGGTACTATTCTTTGCTCACTAAATTAGCAAACATTAAATACAATTAGAATATCCAGTGTGGGCAAGATATTTCTAGGCCATTGTGTAGCGGCGGCACGGCCCCACCGAGAAGCAATTTGGAAATGTGGATCATCAGTGAAAAAAGCATTCATACTCACTGACCTAGTGATACCACTTCTGGGAAACAATTCTATGAAAAAAATTGAGAACATGGGGGTAAAAAAAAAAGGATTCAATACAAAGATGCTAATCATAGCATTATCTACAATAATGAAAACCCAGCAGCAACCAAGGGCCCCCAGAGGATTGTCCTTTGGTGAAAAATCCCGACTCCAAGTCTTCAGTTTTCTAATCTTCCCCCTACTCTAAAAAAGCACATATGCTTGTGAATTTATAAAGGGCAGCTTAGAAAAAAAAACCACTAAAAAATGTTTTAAAAAAACCTATAGTCCTATCACCCAGCGATATGCACTGACCACCTACACTTCCAATAGCTTCATATCTGTGTACATGCATCCGTTACACATATTTTTTTTAAGATTTTATTTATTCAGAGAGAGAGAGAACACGAGGAGGGGGAAGGGGAGAGGGAGAGAGAGAATCCCACGCAGACTCCACACTGAATGTGGAGCCCAACACGGGGCTCTATCCCACAACCCTGAAATCATGACCTGAGCTGAAATCAAGAGTAGGATGCTCAATGGACTGAGCCCCCCAGGTGCCCCAATATACATATTTCTTTTAAAAAACAGAATGATATGGTACACCTCATTTTATAGCCACTTTGGAAATTAACAGTATAACATTAATATTTCCAGGCAATTATACAAAATTCTATTACAGTTTTTGAACTGCCATGCAGCACACTACCCTGAAGGATGTACTGGCGTTTATTTTGCCTGGATTCTTACCACTGGACATCTGGATGGTGTTTTTGGTTTTTTTGCTTTTGCAGTTACAAATGATGCTGCAAGGAAAATTCTTACAGCTAAATCTGTGCTCAGTTATAATTATTTCCTTAGAATAGATGCCAATAAATGAAACTAACAGATCAAAGGATATTCAAAGCATACAGGTTTCTGAAATGTATACCAAATTCTCATGTCTTTACTTATTAGGATCATTTTCTGCAGTTTTTAAACTTGCAGCAATAATCTGTAAAAAAAAAAAATTAAAATCATCATCTTTTTCACATTTTCATGCTAGACAATGAAAGTCTGTTGTTTTATTTGTGGCTTTTTATTTTTTGACCTTGGCCATCGAAGGCCCTGTGGCAGACACTACTTGCTAATTCATCCATTTCTTGTTTTCTCTTGGCTTAATAAAATCTTAAATTTGACCAGAACAGGAAATTTCCTAAGTGGGAGAGAATGAGAACCAGTCTAAGCTGGTCATGACAACTAATTCTACCCCTTCCCCCAAACCTGCCATAGGAAGGTGGCTTTCTCCCTCTTGCCGTGAATGCAGATATGATGGACAGAGCTTGAGAAGCCATTGTAGCACCACGAGGAAAGGCCAATTAAACAGTCATGCAGAGCCCTCCAGCTACTTTCATGGGGTCACCGTATCAATGCTGGCAATGGCCTGCCTCAGAACTTCTGTTTTGTATGAGAAGAATAACGCTATTTGCCTCAGCACTGTAATCTGTTTCCTGTCACCGGCAGCCCAAATCATTCTCACTCTAACATATCAAAAGAATGATTACTATCCCCCACTTTAAAACAATGGCCCTTAAATCAGAAAGGCAGAAGACTGAGCAATGGTTCTTACAACTACACGGACTTGATGAGGTGATACAAATTTGAATTACAGATGAAATCATTAAAATGTGTCAAGAGCAAACACTGTGTGTGTGTGTAAGAGAGAGAGAGAGAGAGAGTGAGTTCAGATGAATCAATCACAAAGCACTAGCAAGGCCATCTTGGATCATCCCCTTTGTGGCAGGATGGGCTTCCTTCTGTCTGTGGTAAGTGACACAGCGTCAGACTCAGGACAGTGACATCTCAAGATCAGCTGCCAGAGAGAACCTTCCCTTCAACCACCGGCTCACTCTTACATTTGCATCTCCTTCCTTTTTGTCTCTGTTGGGCAGCGCATTCCAAGGCACTTCAGGAGGGCTGAGGCAGTCTACGGCCGTATCACCCTGAACGCACCCTATCTCGTCTGATCTCGGAAGCTAAGCAGTGTCGGGCCTGGTTAGTACTTGGATGGGAGGAGGGCTGAGGCACCGTGTCCTCTCTGGTGGGTGGACAGATGAGCCCGTTTACCTCTGGGAATACGCAACTGCTATTACTTCTGGAAAGCCTGTCTTGAGGGCAGAGAGTGTCCCTGTAGTACTTTTGGGACTGTGGTGTGAAGGGGTACTTAGGATGGGAGCAGCGAAGACCAAGCTATCTCTTTTCTTTCTGGGGGGTAGAGAGAGAAGTGTGTATAAAGTGTTCTTAAACGAAAATAGCCATGGTTCCTTTTTCTGGCCTAGTTCTAGGGTGTGATTACCGATCCCTCTTTCAGGACCGCGGCGGGCTGCTCTGTGGAGTCAGGAACGTGTGGCCACAGCCAGGCCCTCAGGCCTGAGTTCCTCTCTGCCAGCTAACTGCCACTTGTCGAGACTGTCAGCCTCACTTGACGGTAATTTATCAGCGTGTGGCTAATCGTTCCCTCCACAGAGAAGGGGATGAAGTTGACTTGAAACATTTTGAACAAAGGAGACATCCAAGGAGCCTTTGTGACAACGGCAGGTCGCACCAGCGTCACCCAAGGAGACGGAGCGACTCAGGAAGACAGCCCCCCGCTCCCCCCCAATGAAGGACATTTCCCTTGGCCTGGGAAAAGTGAGGAGTGGCCGCATAGGGAGGTGGGCACAGCCTGAGGCCTCCCCGGGTCTCAGAGGCACAAGGGAGTGAACTTTAACAATTTGTTCTGATTTCTGTTTGGAGTTCTCCCTGCTTTCGATTCTTTTCATTAGAAATGTTCCCCGTTTATGTTTCCTAGCTCCTCTGATTCCTCCAAAGATGGAAGAAATTCTTCCAGGCAGCTGCGAGTGATTCTGTAACCCCTCTGGGCTTCCGGAAGGCCTGGAGCCTCGGGCGGGGTCAGGGGCACGACCTCACAGCCCGCTGGGGCCCTGTCTCCCATGGGAGCCTTCGCTTCCCCGGAGGAGTGAGGACACCAGCCGGTGTGGGGGGAATGCTCCCAAGTGTCCCCCTCCCCCCACCACCACCTCCAGGTGTTCCTTCAGAGGGAAAAGGCACCCAATCCCTGCTGCCCACTTCGGACAGGGGTGCTGGTATCATTTGTTCAACAAATCACCATCATGCCTGCTTCCACGTCACATAAATTCTCTGATTCTCACAGCCCTTGTTCTTCCTCATTTCAGAAAATGGCAGCTCCGTCTGTCGATCTGTCAGTACGACCTCATCCCAGAGCCCCTGTCTCCCACGTCCACTCACCAGGTCCCACCAGTTCAGCTCCTTGGTAATTCCCAAGTCCCTCCAGCTCCTACTCAGGCCCTTGTCATCCCGGATCTGGACCAGAACAACCTAGTCTGCCAGGAAAACCTACCTACGATGCCAAGTTGCTCGTTTTCCTTCTTGGCTTGAAATCCTTCACAGGCCACGGTCTCAAGTCCAGGGCCAGCCTCTGGCCACAGCCTTGTCCACTCCCACACCCCCACATCCTGGTCATAGCCCCCCTCCTGGGTGTCATGGGTTTGCTCATGCTGCTGCTCTTACAAGGGGGATGACAGAAAAAGGAAGTCCTCCCCCGGGGGCATGACTTGGACTGTCTCACTGTCCAGTGTGCACAGGGCAGGTGGCCTGGGGTCAGGCTCTGCACTGAACCCTGGGGAAATGGTCAGGGGCCACACTGCTGGGCAGGGCCCAGGAAGAAATAAAGCTGGAAGGTTAGTGACAAAGAGATTTGGGAATAGTGACGTCAGTGGAACCCAGGGGGCCCCATGGAACCAGAGTCTGAAAACACTCATATTCCACGTGCATGCTTGCAACTGGCTGAAAGTCTGTGTCCCCTCAAACTCCTGTGTTGAGAGCCTAAGCCCCAGTGTGAGGGATTAGGAAGTGGGCCCCTGAGAGGTGATGAGGTCACAGGGGTGGAGCCTGCATAAATGGAACAGGCGCCCTTATAGGAGACCCCACAGAGCTTGGCTGCTCACTTTCCAGCATGGGAGGGCGCCGTGAGAAGCTGCTGGCAAACAACCAGGCCGCAGGCTGATGGTGGCTGCGCCCTGATCAGCCTCCCAGCCCCCAGAGCTCCGAGAACCCAGCCCCTGTTTTGTATGAGCTCTCCAGTGTATGCCATGTGGTTCCAACAGCCCGAATGGACTAAGACAGTGATCTCCCGAGCTCCCACATCCGCACCAAAGGGAATCCTTAGGGCCGATCTACGGACACCCAGACCTTCTCCTCCTGCAGGCAGCCCAAGGCCTGCGCGCAAGGCTTACAGACACACTGGCCTGGGGGCCAAGGAGAGAGGCACCGTGTGACCTTGACAAGTCCTACTCCTGCTCTCCAGACCACCCCGACCTCTGACCTGCTGAGTGCCCCCTGCTGACCACAGTGATCCAGCTTGAGCCTCCAATTCTGCATCGCACCCCCAAGTGACCAGCCAGCTGCTCAGTGAAAACCTGACTGCCTTGGGCCCCTTCAGAGCAAGCAGTGACTCGTCCTCACTTGACAGACATTATGGGCTTTGCTGGCCCCGCTGCTCAGAGACCTGCTTAAGGTCGTCTATACCACACAACAAAGTCACTTCTCCACAGATGAAATGAAGCGATGTATTCTTGGTCCCCCCACCTTATAGAACTCTGCCGGGCTGCCTGCTGGAACACACGCTTTCCAGAGTTGTGGGACGTGCAGCTTCCCCTCTGAGGCACAGCACATGAGTCAGGGAGCCAACAGACATCGTTTCCCACAATTACACCCAAAGACCTAGACTCAAGAATTTTGCTTCCTTCCCTGTGTCAGGGCCCTGAAGAACTGGAGGGGAGGTTTATTGTTATTTTTTAAAGACTTTATGTATTTATTTGAGAGACAGTGAGAGAGCATGAACTGGGGGAGGGGCAGAGAGAGGGAGCAGTAGGCTCTGATGCAGGACTTGATCCCAGGACCCTAGGATCATGACCTGAGCTGAAGGGAGACGCTTCACCGACTGAGCCACCCAGGTGCCCCTGGAGGGGAGGTTTTGTTACCCAGAAAAGAATGCTTCTGTGCAGGTGGCATGAGAGGTGGCAGGCGGTATGCAGGTGGCATGAGAGGGATGCTCAGAGGGCCACCAGGCCATTTGTGGTCTCTGGGCCTCCTTAGGGAGTGGCAGCCCCATGGAAGCATGTGAAGATGCCGAGAAGGACCGTCTGCGAGGAGTCCTCCATTAGGGACTCATTTCTGGCTGGAGGTAGGATGGCTGCATTGCGGGCTGCAGGCCTCCTAGAAATGTGCACGTGTGCATAAGTGTGTAGGTGCGTGTGTGCACACAGCCTGTGCTCACGTGCTGGAAGATGGATGGACGTGAGGTGCAAATCCATGGGCCCCTGCATGGTGGCCTCCTGACCTGTCGTCATTGCCCTTCCCTGAAAGCTGTCTTCAGTGTACACAGGGACCCCAGCAGCCAGGTCCGTACTAAGTGACCCAGTCAAGTCCCCTGGAATCTGGAATTCTGTAAATGCCTCTGGGAACAGACCACACAGCTTGGGAAATATATTCATGGCGACGGTCTAGAGAGAGACAAGACCTAAAGGTTAGCTTCCTGCAGCCAGCCCAACTCTGGCCCTTCCCTTTCCACTCTCCCTTGGATTCTCTGAGAGCCTCTGACATCCTTCCTGTAAGTTCCTGTGTCCTATAAACTGGCCAGTCTTGCTCTCAGGCAGCGCCTTCCCAGCATCCCCTCTCTGGGGCTCTTCCCGCAGCCCATGAGGACACCCCCTCGCTCAGAGAAGCTCTGGCCCACCAATCGGAGGCGCTCAGTCTGTTCCCGTAGACCTTGGGGCTCTCCAAGCCTGTGGTCGGTCACCATCCGCTCCTCAAGACCTTTCTGACTGTCCACAGAGTGTATCCCAATCCCCATCAGAGAATCAAATCAAAGCTATGAATCCTTTCCCCAGGGGGAAAAAAAAAAGCGACCCGCACCCCAAACACTGTGTGATGTTTTAAGGGGTGTGGGGACCCCAGGGCGGGAGCTGCTTGCTGTCAGTATTCAGCAGCACCTCCCTCTGCTAACCGGCTGCTGATGCTGACAGCTGTCAGGTGCACGCGGGACCCAGGCACCAGCATGACCCCACGTGGGAAAGGGGCCGCCACCTCGGGCTCTGCAGGGGCCGGTGTCACATGAGCTTTCCTTCCCCAACGACATCTCCACTTTGGGGGACCTGGGATCTCTAAAAGGTCATCTGGTCAGGCAGCCCCACGGCGCTGGAAGGGCTAAAATCAAAGCCTGGAGAGGAATCATGCCCAGCGGTGGTATCCGGGGACCGAGGGACGGAGCATGCGACGGGACGACCGCCTTACCTTCGTCAGCTGCTGCTCCGAGGAGAACCCCAGGCCAAACACTGTGTTGGCCCTGCTGTCTGCCCACTGTCCGAACTTCTGCGACGTCTTGGTGAAGGTCATGTTGGGTGTGATGGTGCTGTTTATGATCACCTGCAGGAAAGAGCCAGAAGAGAAGCTGAACGCTGAGTCTGACCCGGACAGAGGGACTTACAAAGCCTTCAGAGGCCACAGCGCGCACCCCCGCCCCACTGCACCTGCCCCGGGGACCCCCCCCACAGCCCCTGCCGAGTCAGACACACACCCGTGACCAGGGGTCATTGCAGAGACTTAAAAACAGACAGTTGCTCTAAAATAAGATCCTACAGTTGGCGGGAGAAAGTCTGCCCTAAGGAAAGACCAGTTTCCCAAACTGCTGTTTATTTCCCCAAAGCTCCAGCACAGCAACGGCCCTCAGGGGCTAGCCAGCCACACTGCACTCTCTCAGAGAAACCCCGCTGTGTCCCTTTCCAGCACCTGGAGCCCCCATGTGCAGCCTGGACAACTTCGAATCTCTATCGGGGACTGGGGCTCGCCGTTCCCGACAAGGAGGTGCAGGCATGCTCCAATCGGGATAATCCGCGGAGGGCTAATTTACAAAAAAAGCAATGGCACAGGTAGGAGCGGGATGTAGGGAAGCTGTCGGCAGGGGTGCAGAGACTGGGCGCCAAATGGTGCCCCCTCCACGGCCCAAAAGGCTGAGGGAAGGAAGAGGCTACAGGCTGCGGAAGGCCAGGGTCACGGAGAGCAGGCTGCCTTGACATAGCAGTCCATGCCCAGCGTCCCACCAGAGGGGAGCCCACAGAACAGATACCCTAACTTCTCTCCCGTGGTCCCCGCCAGCGGCCAGCCCCAACCAGAAGCCAGAGGCCCCGAGGGCCCAGGGCTGGAGTCGGCAGATCAGTGGCAGGGTAGGGGGGTATTGAATGACGCCGGAGGGGTAAACGGAGGCTCTCCAGCCCGTGGCGTGGTCCTGCCTTCAACGTCTACTGAGGATCTACTCGTCCAGCATGCTGTTAGCCAAGGGAAGGGATGGATGAGTCCGGATTCCTGATCCTCCCGCAGCAGAAAGTCAGGAAGAGGGGAGAGATGTGTAAGTAAACAATCACTGAACAACAGAGAAGTGTTAATGAATAATCAATGATAGGCTCACTCTGGAAGAAGCCCTTTGAAGCCCTAAGCCTCCGAGGAACACTCAAGGGAAATGCCTGTGGGAAAAGGGGATGTTTGCTGATGGGCTGGAGGGTAGAACCCGTGGCTCACGCCCCCATCAACGAGTTCGTGACAATCTGAGCAGAAACAGGAGCACGCTGAGTGCGGGCACACCTTGCTCCGGGGCTTTGCTTCATCCGCAACCCCAATAACTGTATTTTTTACCAACTGAAGGTTTGTGGCAACCCTGCATCAAGCAAGTCTGTGGGCGTCATGGTCCCGACAGCTTTCACTCTGTCCCATCTTGGCGTCACATCTGGATTATTCTTGTACTATTTCAAACATTTTCAGTTACCGTCCTTGGGATGGTGATCTGCGATCGCTGACAGCAACTTACTGAAAGCTCAGGGGATCGTTAGCATTTTTCTCAATAAGGCATTTTTTAATTAACACATGGACTTTTCTCGAACGTCCTGCTGTCGCACACTGAGCAGACGCAGCATGGTGTACAAATGACGTGTCTACGTACTGGGGAAACACAATGCTCACTTGACGCACGTTATCATGACTTTTACTTTGTTGCCTCGGTCTGGAACCAAACCCATAGTACCTCTGAGGTGTGCCTGTAAACATCCTAAAGGATGAATCTACTAGCGGTTTTCCTTATTAAGGAAATGTGTGTTCTCAACAATCAACTCCAAACACCCATAACTGATAAAACAGGGAAAGGAAAACGCTGACGAGCATGGCCTCCCTTTCCATGGTAGGAACTTCAGCCAACTATTTTGCTGAAGGATGGACCTTCTGGACACAGATTCTCACCTTAACTAATAAAGAGACTGAAGCAGGGAGTTAGAGTTGCCTCTAGAAACAGAGGTATCATTGCTATGTGTATATGAAAATGCCTACTGAGTTTTCTTTTTTTAAGATTTTATTTATTTATTTGAGAGAGAGAGCATGAGCAGGGGGAGAGGTGGATGGAGAGGGAGAAGCAGACTCCCTGCTGAGCAGGGAGCCCAACGTGGGACTCGATCTTAGGACCCTGAGCCGAAGGCAGACGCTTAACCCACTGAGCTACCCAGGCGTCTCCCTACGAGTTTTTGAAGGAGGCTTTAGCTCAAGTATAAACCTTGTTTATTTGGCAAAATAACTTCTGGAAGTTAATACTAAGATTAGCAATTATTATGTATTGAGCACGTCTTGAAAACTTTACTTCTATCAGCCCACATAAGCCTGTGAGGTGGGACTATCCCCTCTGAGTCACAGAAGGAGAAAACGACCTGGTAATGAGCAGAGCCTAGAGATAAGACTCAGAAACCTGCAGTCGGAACTTCTACACAATGTGCTTCTCTCTTTGTACCAGGCGACCTCCCTTCCTCCCCATCTGGGAGGTACGGATGCCTCCAATGCACTCCCAGTTCTTCCCCTGTGACCACAATAACTCCTAGAACACCAAAGTCCACGTGAGTGAAGACACGTGATCAAGCATTTTCCAGATAACTGGGTGCAAGCAGGGCAGGTCCAGAGCTCTGCCTGCTGTCACCTGACACTACCAGAGATGGGGGCAGGGGAGTGGGGCGTGGCAGATGCAGACCTTAGCAGGGGCAAGCATAAAGGAACACTCTGGGACCTCAGAGGTTGACTGGGGTCTGGCTCAGTCCAGGCGGGACTGATGTGGTGGATTCCAAGCAGGCTGAGGGCAGGTGTGTGGCTGGGCGTTGGATCAGAGAGGATCCCGTGATCCCAGAAAGCTAACCCCGGTCAAGTCCAAATTGCCAGAATCCTGGAAGGGCAAAGCAATCACCAGACTCATTCAGAAACCTGATTCAGTCTAGATCTTTGTGCTCCTATGCCTCTAAGTCAGCCTCCACACCCCCTCCCCAAAGCCCTCTTGAAAGGCAGAAGACAGAGGCTAAGCAGAGTATAGGACGCACCTCCGAAGCTCGCCCCAAACACCCTGTGCCGGGGTCAGTCAGGCTAGAATAATAAAGGCGAGGACCCCTGGTATTTCCTTACAGTGTAATAGTTCCTAAGGCACTTTTCACACAGTTTTCTATCTCATCCCCATTTTTACAGATGGGAAAACTGAGGCTCAACAAAGTCAAATAACATGTTCAAGGTCACGAACTAGTAAGTGGTTAAAGAGAATATAAAGTATGTACTACTTACAAAACAATGGTTAACTGGTTTCAAGAGCTAAATCTGTATATTGCTTGGGGGGTTCATTTAGCTTCTCAAATCTGTAGACTCAATTTTTTTTCTTTCTTTTCTTTCTTTCTTTCTTTCTTTCTTTCTTTCTTTCTTTCTTTCTTCTCTCTCTCTCTCTTTCTCTCTTTCTTTCTTGAAAATTCTCAACCATTCTATGAATATCACTTCTGCTCCATCTTCTCTCCTCTCCTCTGGGACTCCAAGTACACATATGCTAGACCTCCTGAGTGCATCCAACACAGTTCATGTTCTTACCAGCTTTTCACCCTGATGCTTGGTTCTCTCTGTTTCAATCTGGATATGTTCTATTGGTCTGTCCTCCAGTTCACTAATCCTGGCTACTGATATAACCCATCTGCTGCTAAACCGAGTCGTTGAACTCTTAATTTTAGACTTTGCATTTTTTTAGTTCTAGAATGCTTATTTGATTCTTTTTAAAAAATTTCTAAATCTTTGGGGGATGTCCTCCTTCCTGTCATCTACTTTGTCCATTTTCCCCTCTATTTCCTTGAAGATAATAATCATAGTTCTTTAGAAATCCTCAGTGCTGACTCTAACATCTGGATTATGTCAGAACCTGCTTCTACTATCTGCGTTTTGCTTCTCTTGATTCTAGGCATACTGTCTTGCCTTTCTGGGTGTCCAGCCATTCTTCACTGTATGGTGGGAAATGGGTGTGAAAGAACTTGTTAGGGCTCCACGTGACATTATCACCTACAGAAGAAAGTTTCCCCCTTTGTCTGCTGGGCAAGTAGGGAATATAGGAAATCCTTATTTCACTTGGGGATGGAGTTGGGTCAGGTTTCTGTTCTGGTGAAGCTCACCCTGCCTCTGCTTCACCCCTGCTTCAGAGCATGCCCTCCAGGGCTTTCAACTGGGAGCCTGGCAAGTCTTTATCTCCTCTACGCCGGAAGACTTTAGGAGATTCAGTTCTGTTTGTCAGAGATCCTCAGCTTTGCTCTGTAGCCTTCCAAATTTTAACCTCCAAAGGAGGAGAAACTACCAATGTGTCTGGGGCCGCTCGTCCCCAAGTCTGTCACTCTAGCTCCCAAATCCCAGCTTCTCTGCCTTTTCCCAGGGGCCAAGCATGGATTTTCAGCCTCTAGCGAGTGCCCTCCCCGAGGGAGGAGGGCATAGAGAAGCCCAGTGGTGATTCCCCACTCACTCTGGGGCTCTCATGCCTTTGCTGTTCCTTTCTAGACCCCTTGGCAGGTCTTCGCTTTCTAAGCACTGTAAAATGAGGGAAATTTTATTCGACCCCTCAGAAACATTCAGCCTGTCCCTCTAGAACGGTGTGCACCTGCCATTCGGCCAATGTCTAGTGGGGAAGCCAGCCATGGTCTGAAGCCCCTCTAGCCTCCACTGCTGCCTACCCCGGGGGCTTCTCTCCTCCCCCAGCAGCACCTGCCAGCAGGCAAGCCTGGCAAAAGCTCCCGACAGAAAAGAGCTGCCAACTACCATTGCCATTGTCATCTCTGAGCAGTCCTTGCCTCTCTCGAATTTTAGTCCCTTGTGTCCACGGTGTTTCTATGGTTCCCCTTCCTCCCTTCCTCCCTTCCTCCCTCCTTCTCTCCCTCCCTCCCTCCTTCTCTCCCTGCAGTTTGATGCCTTCCTTCCTCTTTTAAGATTTTACATTTTTAAGATTTTTTTACTTGTTTTTAAGATTTTTTAAAGATTTTACTTGTTTAGTTGAGAGAGCACAAGCAGGGGGAGCAGCAGAGTGAGAGGGGGAGCCTGCTTCTCCCTGCTTCTCAGCAGGGAGCTGAGCAGGGAACCCGATGTGGGACTCGATCCCAAGGCCCCGGAATCATGACCTGAGCTGAAGGCAGATGCCTAACCGACAGCCACCCGGGTGTCCCTCTCCAATGCCTGTCAACTGTCATTGCCTGGGTTCAGCTTTCAGCCACCAGAAAGACCACTGCGTGCCGGAATGTACGTGATTTACTCAAAAACGCAAGTGCTGACTCTGGGAAAGTTCAAAGAGATGCAATTTACTATGTGTCTCAGGTGACATTTTCTGCTGTGGGAAGCCTGCGACTTGTACAGGCTGCTGTTTATATCAAGAGGCAAACCCGTACTGCGAGGCACCGATCCGGCTTGTTAGCGTGACTTCCAGCGGGGGGGTCCGATCGGCTGCAGACATTCCTCATACCCTCCAGCCCACTCCGAGCAAAGATGCCGGACCCCCAACCAACTGCCCAGCTCACTCCTCCCCTTCTGTCACCCATGCACAAGTGTGTCAGTGGGAAGGTGTCAGACACCCAGCCTGTGATTTAGTTCCTGACCCCCCGCCACCTTATTCTCTCGTCTCACAAGAGAAGGGTCCATTCATCTGCCCAGAAGTCAGCCACCCTGGTGCTCTAGGTCCCTTCCTCACCCCCACCTCCAGCTGCTCCCTGGGCCCACACAACTGCACTGGGCACTCACCACCACAAACCAAAGGCAGACCGAAGGTCTATTCAGTCTTAGGACACAGACTTCTCCTTCTCCAGAACTCTTCATCAGAATATTGCAGAGTGGGGGCACCTGAGTGGCTCAGTGGGTTGATCAGATCATGATCTCAGGGTCCTAGGATCGAGCCCTGAATCGGGCTCCCTGCTCAGCAGGGAGCCTGCTTACTCCTCTTTCTCTGACTGCCTCTCTGCCTACGTGTGATCTCTCTCTCTCTCTGTGTGTCAAATAAATAAAATCTTAAAAAAAAAAAAAAGAATATTGCAGAGTGGGAGCGCAATGTCCCCTCATTCCCTGCCCAGAGGCCCGCTCTGCTATAGGATTGCTTTGACTCCGATTCACTCTGTCGCCAGCATCAAGGGGTCTCGGCATTTACCGAACGTGGCCTACAGCATCCCCCAAGTGGGAGCCAAGCCCGCTCCCCTCACCATGCCGCTCTTGCAATCCCTCAGGCTGGTTCCCTGCACCATGCAGTACCCCCGCTGTCTCCTGACAGCTTCCCGAAGGCTCTGGGGCTTCTAGAACTTTCTAGGTTTAGAACAGAGGAAGAAAGGGGAAGGAGAGGCATCGTACATGTCTACATTACCCATTATGTTGCCACAGCTCACCAGAGGAGGCTGGCCTAAACCATTTCCAGGCCACATCGGCGAGCCCAACTCTATAATCGGAGAGACAATGGGCCGGTTATTGTCCCAAGACGTCCGGGGCACTGACCTTCTCAAAAGCAGCAAGACTGATGGTGGGGGCAATCAAGCTGTCAAACATGATCAAGCCCGGAGCCTCCTGCCTTTGTTTCCCACTAACATGGGAACCTCGTCCTGTGCTGAGTGGTCGCCTGGGCAGACGCAGGCCTGGGCAGGTGCAACTAAATCCACGCAGAATGGACGACCTCGGAGGGCTCTGCCCACAGAGGTTCTGTGAGCCTCTAACAGACCCTAGGGCGGCAGAGCCATCCGGAACCCGAGGGAGAGACAGCTGCCCCGGGCGAGTGGCGCCCACAGGCAAGGAGCGATCAGCGAGGAGGGCTGGGCTGGGCACCAACAGTGAAGTGAAACCAGGGTCCCAGCAGCTTGATTAACACGGGCTCTAGGAAGGGAGTGTTCCTTTACGGGGGGTGGCTGTTCTGCCCCAAAACTCAAAACAAATCAGCAACAGAACAGCTCATGCTGCTGCTCTGGGGAGCTGGGAGGTGCCCTCGCGCGGCTCCCACCGGGCCACCACATGTGACATTCTGAGGTTTTGGTCCTGGGTCCCTCTTGGCATGGACCCAACTCGTGCCCACTGTCCTGGGGACACGGCCCAGCCACCCCAGGGCAGGAGAGGGCATGGCCGGGTCTGGCCCAGTTGCCCACCGATCATCCCTCCTACTTCTGCGATGCAGCAATGAGCCGGATCTGAGCCCCCGTCCTCAGAGAGGGCAGTGCCCCAGTGCTCCAGTGCCCCACGCCCAGAAATGGATCCACATAACCCCCCACCCCTGCCCTGAGTTGGAGTGATGCTGAGGAGGCACCACAGGATTCCTGCCCAGCTGTGCCTCCAGCAGCAGGTGCGACTGACACTGAAGTCTTTTCCCTGAGAAGGAGGACATGCCTAGTGTTTCAGGAAGAGTGGAGAACAGGTCTGCGTCTGGGTTTCTCCTCTGATGAGCAGCACCAGTTGCTCTTAGGGGAAGGAGAGGCCTTCTGCATCCTTCTCCGAGTACAGCACAACAAATGCTTGGAGGCGCCGAGGAGCTCGCTGTGGTCTGGGGTGTGGTGACAGCGGCCAGAGCTGTTGGCTGTGCCTGCCCCTGGATGGGGGGCCTGTCTGCAGGGGACCCAGTGGCCGAGGCTGTTGTGGCCTCGGCTCGCAGCGACCTCCGAGTCCCTTCCACACCAACAGCTTCTGACCGAAGCACGTCTACTTCTTCATGGGGGAGTGGGGGGCAGCTGGCTAAGAAGCACTAAGAAGAGGCTCAAGGCCCTGGACTTGATTTGGCCAGGCCAACGGAGAGAGGTGGGACCCAGGCCCAAGACCTGCCCAAGGTCAGAGGCACAAGCCCTATGCCAAGACAACTCCAAAGGCTACAGACACCTGGCCATCGGCTGCCTCAGCTCGAATCAACATTTAGGATCGAAGGCCTAAAGCAAAGTGGTGACCACCGTCTGGTGTTCTGTGCTCTGGATCCCGCGGCAGGAGACCTCCTACCCACCCCCGCCCAGAGTGTCGGTCATGGTAATTCAGTACTTAAGGTCCCAACACCCCAGCACACTGGACCTCCTGCTCCCTCACAGTCACATCCTTTTGCAGAACCTGGCCCTGTCACAGCCCCTGTGTCACAGCTGTGAGGTGGGAACCCTGCATGGGCTCCAGGGACACCAGGAGGGGTGGACGAGATCCTGAGGCTCCATCTCTGAATTCCAGTGGCATCCCATGGCCAGTTTCCCACTCTGCAAGTGACTCCCTAAGTCGACAGGTCCCCCACACCGATCCTGAATGGGCTCTGTTCTGCAGCTCCAGGGCCACCCCCCGCCACCCCGGTCTGATTTCTCCTAGCTGGCTCATTTGGCTCGCACCCCACCACACTGTCACAGCCTTCAGAAACTGCAGAGCTGGATGACAGAGTGGCTGACACTTTGACAAATCACTAAAAGCCCAGCTAATAGGACTAAAGCACTTTCTCAAAGCAAGTCATTTTATGTATTTTTAAGCCCAATATATCCTTGGATAACTCAACTGACGAAAGTGCAAACCCAGCTCAAGAACAGCAGATGCAGTGACAGCATCTACAGATAAAAGAAAGCAGGTCAGCTTGATTCACCCCCGCAGCAGAATATCCTGGCACGAGGCAAGGCGATTCCAGCTCAGAAGCCCAGAGAAGGGAAGAGGTAATTCAACTGCAGTATCACCCTGTCTCCCGGAAGAAAATAATAATAATAATAATAATAATAATAATAATAATAATAATAATAATAATAATAATAATGGCACCTTGCAGATATTCACTCATCAAACACAAACTGCCTACCTACTGGGTGCCAGGCACTTCCACACATGCTCAGCACTCACCAGAACCCTGCCCTGTCTCCTGTTTGCTTAGAGGAGAGAACCAGCCCTGGTCTGTCTTTAGGTATCTTTGCCAGACCAGCTACGGCTGTGGGAACACAGGAGACAACACACTGCCTTCGTGACCCCGTGTCAGGACATGCTATCTACCAGCTGGGGGCAGCCTGCTCTTCCCCAAGTGCTGGGTGGCTGGTGTCTCAGGGACTGGCCACGGGTGCCAGCCTGCCAAGCCTCACTGGCAGTGTGAATTGGGCCGGGCGACCGCCTGTCCTTGACCTCAACCGTGAAATGAGAACTTCTGGGCTCCCTTCCTGCGTAGGAGGAAGGGTTGTGGCAATTGGAAGGAAGAGAGAGAGGATCTAGGGACCCAGCCAACTTCATCTGCAGTTTTCACTCTGCTGAGAGAACATGGCCGAAAGGGGGAGTTTTGTCTTAAGACAAGGAGCCTCGTCAAGAGATCAGGAGGCAGCACGAGGGGCTCCCAACTTTCCTAGAGGACATTCCAATGGAGGCTTCTCTGTGCCTTCTGCTTAGGGGGCTCCAAGGAGCAAGAAGTCTCCAGCCAGGCCCCATTCTATTGCCCAACCTCCAATCCCCTGCTTCTGAGGGGTGCTGGCCTACAGGCAGAGGGTAGGACAGACTTTAGGCAGGAGTGCGGAGCCGGTCAGAAGGCTACTAAAAGTTTTGAGCAAATGAAAGGTGCCCAACAACTCTCCTCCTCAGCAAAGCGCAAATTAAAACCACAGTGAGACAGCACCTCACACCTGTCACAACAGCTAGTATTAAAAAAACAAGAGGGGGCCGCCTGGGTGGCTCAGTGGGTTAAAGCCTCTGCTTTCGGCTCAGGTCATGATCTCAGGGTCCTGGGATCGAGGCCCGCATCGGGCTCCCTGCCTGCCCCACCCCCCGCCTGCCTCTCTGCCTCCTTGTGATCTCTCTCCCTCTGTGAAATAAATAAATAAAATCTTAAAAAAAAAAAAAGACAAGAGGGGCGTCTGGGTGGCTCACTCTGTTAAGCATCGACTCTTGGTTTGGGCTCGGGTCATGATCTCAGGGTCGTGGGAGGGAGCCCTGTGTCAGGCTCTGCACTCAGCAGGGAGTCTACTTGGGACTCCCCCCACTTTGCTCTCTCTGACCTCTCTCGCTCTCAAATAAATAAATCTTTTTTTTAAAGATTGTATTTATGACAGAAAGAGAGAGCAAGAGAAGGAACACAAGTAGGGAGAGATGGAGAGGGAGAAGGAGACTCCCCGCTGAGCAAGGAGCCCGATCCGGGGATCCCAGGACCCTGGGATCATGACCTGAGCCAAAGGCAGACACTTAACAACTTAGCCACCCAGGCGCCCCTCAAATAAATAAATCTTAAAGGGAAAAAATAAAGACAAGAATTAACAGGTCTTGGTGAGGATGTGGAGAAAAGGGCACCCTTGTGCACTGTTGGTGGGAATGTAAATTGGTGCAGTCCTTGTGGAAAACAGTATGGAAGTTTCTCAAGAAATAAAAAATAAAGGTACCATACAATCCAGTCATCCGCTATTGGGTATTTACCCAAAGAAGACAAAAACACTAATTCAAAAAGATATGTACCCCTATGTTTACTGAGCATTATCTACAGTAGCCAAAATATGTACAGGGAGCAGTCCAAGTGTCCATCCACAGATGAAAGGGTAAAGGGCCCGGGGTGTATACACGCAACATAATATCCCTCAGGCGTAAGAATGAATGAGCTCTCACCACCTGTGACAGCATGGATGGACCTAGAGGGTATTATGCTAAATGAAGCAAGTCAGACAAAGGCAAATATCGTATGATTTCACTCGTTTGTGGAATCTAAAAAACAAACGAACAGACAAAAAAAACCAGAACAAACTGATGGTTGTCAGAGGGGAGGCAGGTGGGAGGCATGGAGGAAATATATATGGGCCATTAGGAGGTGCAAACTTCCAGTTATAAGATAAATAAATAAGTCATGGGGATGAAATGCACAGCAAAGGGAATAGAGTCAATGATACTGTAAAAATGTTTGCTGGTGACAGACGGTGACTACACGTCTCGTGGGTGAGGTATGGAATAGTCCAACACACTGTGCACCTGAAACTAACATAATACCGTATGCTAATTATACTTCGATTAAAAAAAAGACTTTCAGGACAAGTTACGGCCTTAAAACAAAACATTAGGCATAAATGTGAGGCACTTCAAAAGCAGACTCACTGACCAACTTAAAAGGGAGTGAATTTGTGCTTTTCTTTTTTTTTAATCCCAAATTGATAGGGAATGAAAATGGGGGAGGTGGTTTAGAGGGCAAATAGGAGAATTCAGCTTCAAATACACTAAATTTCATCTTCTTCTTTTATAAGTAACTTTATCTATCTAATTATTTTAAGTAAACTACCTCCAAAATGGGGCTTGAACTCACAATCCCAAGATCAAGAGTCGGAGTCGCACATTCCACCTACTGAGCCGGCCGGGCGCCCCAGATACACTGAGTTTTGGGTGAGAGCAGATAATGTAAACTGTAAAACTGTCCAGCGGGATGAACAGTGACTAAAGACAGAAAAGAAATTATAAAGCCTCAAATCTACTTTTTTTTTGTTAACTTGGTGACATCTCTGTTGATATCCCTTCTTTATTCTGCCCCCATAGCAACGTGGCAAAAACATCAAGGAAGACAGTAGAATAATACAAATACCTGGAAAAAATGTATTTTAAGAAATTCTCCCAATCTTTTAATCAAATTTGATTCCAGGAATAATAACATCAAAACCAGACTAGATATAACACCCAGGGCTGGGGCGAGAGCAATACGTCGGCATTCTCATGCTCGCTAGAAGAACGGTCCAGACCCCGCGGAAAGCATTCTGGTCACACCCATCACATGCCATGAATAAATGGTTACTATCTCTGCCTATAGTATTCGTTCCAGGAATCAAGCCCAAGGAAATATCCAAAAGAAAGCAATAGATATGTGATGAATGAATGGGAGAATATGTTGTATAAAGATGCTCATTATCTAGACCAGGAAAAAACTGGAAGCCGTGGACACAGGCAACCATAAGGGGAGAGATTGAGAACGTTATAGGCCCTCGGTGGAACTGTTACACAAGCATTAAAATGCTAGTTACGAAGACAACATGGTAACAGGGAAATCTTTTTTTTTTTTTTCCATTTGCCACAATTTTAAATGGAAAAAAAAAAAAAGAGCAGGATGTGTGATTAGACCAACGTCATGATTACAACAGGAACAGCTGTGTTAAGGTGGCTGGGTTTGGGTGCATCCTTTCCCCTCCACTTCGAAACATATCGTACTGATTTTTTTTTCTAAGATTTTACTTACTTATTTGAGAGACAGAGAGAAAGAGGGAGACGGAGAGAGAACCTGAAGGTGACACCGCACTGAGCACAGAGCACTGAGCACGCAGGGCTTGATCCCAGGACCCCGAGCCGAAACCAAGAATCAGACGCTTAACAGACTGAGACCCCCAGGCGACCCTGTATCATACGGCTCTTGCTGAGAAGGCAGGGACTGGGAATGGTAACATCAGCCTCTGGGGTGGTACCTTGGCTCCATCCACGCTGATGATGCGATAGCTATTCCTGGTGACATCGTAGAAGTAGGAAACGGTGACTGCCTGCTTGCTCGCAGGCACCCAGTTCTTCTTGGTGCTGGGATCGATCTGGAAGACGTGCGCCCGCGTGGTGAAGATGGGCTGTTCTCTGTGGGGGGAGAGAAGGGCACGTGAGCGGACAGAACAGGACTTCATGTGTCACTTAGGACTTCTCGCCCCACCCCCTGCGGTCCCCAAAGATCTCATTGGCCTATTGGGAGAGATGCATATACATGAGGACAATTAAAATAAGACAAGGGGGAAGAAGAGAGGCCGGCACAGGAGCTCAGAGACCCACCCCATGCAGGCTGCAGGCAACTGGCCTAAGGAGCGACTTGCTTTAAATGGTGGTCCTGTGTCCTTGCTTCCTGCGGACCGTCCGGTCCTGTTCTGGCTTCCTGCTGGCATTCTCGGGATTTTGCAGTACATTTATTTTGGAGGATCCTGCCACAATTTTAGGATTTTGCAATCCATTTGCAACTTCCTATTATATTTCTAGTAAGGACTTCTCAAATTCGCAGCATTTTACCCATGACGTGTTCACTCGTAATGGACGGAGCCTTAAAGTTTTATGTTTCCAACTTAAAAACCTTTGGAGGTTTAAGAGTTTAATTCAGGAAATCCACCTCTTTTGCTATTCTTGCCTCTGTAGGGTTGTTGCTCTTCTGCTCCTGTAAATTCTTAATGTGACTGTCAAACAAATGGGCACGGCATCCAGGTTTCCTTCTGAAAAGCAGGGAATTGTTTCGATCTTGACGATAAGCATCAAGAAATAAGGCAGGTGGATAAAAACCTGAAACGGATTCCACTGCATTTCATACTTTATGGTGTCTACCTCACAAACTAATATAAAATGAGACACACTCATCACAAAATAGATTTAATTTTAAAGAAAGGGTCTTCAGGCAAACTGGTTCAAAAATCCTTTAAGTGTTCCGAATACGATCCCACGGGGGGAAACAGCTCCCAGGAGGTAAAAGTAGTCCCATTGTTCATGAGATGCTACAGGTTTAATAAGCATTTATTAGAGATAAAAACAAAACCAAAAGGCAACTCAGAACAAATTAAGTTTTAAAATCCTTACGGTGTCAAAAGGGGTGACATAAAAGAATAGGACACCCAAGTGAATACAAAAAAAAAAAAATCAAAGGGATAAAGTGAATTTCAAGTGTTCTGGTCTCTAGATGGAGTGGTTTTAGGCAAAGCAGTCTTTGAACCCATTCTGCCTAGAGAAGCCTCATTACTAAAGAAAGCTCTTTTAGGAGAAAAACTTCTTCCTAGAAAAGCAATTTACTATTTGAGCCTTATGCAAAGAATACTATCACCATGAATATCAGCAACAACCATCAATTGTGGCTGCAGACACGTTTTCATGACTACTCTTCCAGAACAAAAGCCAAGGACATGCTATTTGTGCTATCTCACTGACGCAGATTGAAGTGGCCACCTTTCCAGAAGGACCAATGAATGCATTCCTTGCCCCCCGAAACTTCCCTTCTAGATCCCAGAGCAGGACAAGCGCCTCTGGGGATGTGGGTTACTAGGACATCTGTCTTCCCTCAACCGTGGTTAGGTTTACCCACCCTCCCAAGCCTAAACTGACACCAGTCCAGCCACAGGCTGACAGGGCGTAGAAACAAAAGGAAGTTCTCACTGCGCTCTCCTGCATCTGTCTCACCAGGGGCCAGCCTGTGGGGGAGCGTGTGTGCCCATGACTGCCAGCGCTCCTCGTCAAGTCCCTGTGGGGAAGTCTGGCATCTGGGTCCCCCAGCTGTGTTACCACCAGCCCAGGCACCATATTTTGCTAATCATCTCAGTACAGCACCAGAAAGGAAAACACTTGCTCACATGGAATTCTCCTGCAGATGTGAGAGGAGGCGATGATTGAAAGGACAGTAACTACAGAAAAGATTTTTAGAGGAATTCTGCAATGTATACAAATACCGAATCATGCTGTGTACCTAAAACTAACATGATGTTATATGCCAATTACACCTCAATTTAAAAAAAAATAAATAACTACATTGTGCTAAAGTCTCTCTGACTCCCTCCCATGGAGCACTAACAAACAGGGTAGGGGCACACGGGTCAGGCAGGAGCCCCAGCTGGGGAAGGGGCCTGGCTGTCACACCCACTCTCACTTCCTCCACATTGAGCAAGAGGGCTTGGGTCCGGGTTTTGGTGCCCTTAGACCGGTGTTTCCCAAACCTCTGGTAGAAATTAGCTGGGGCACTTCATTAAAATGCAAGTTTCTGGGCCCCCCTGCAGGAACTTGGCTCTCCAGGAACGGGCCTGGGGAGCTCCGTTTTTAACAAGAGCTCTAGAAGATACCCACACGAGACATTATCAGATGATCTAGAAAAAAAATGGAAGGAGTGAGCCAGCATCTCTTCTCTGGAAAGACACAACTAACTTTGAATGATTCCCCATCTTCCTCCCACAGCCTGAAGGGGACTATGGTGAAACCGAGAACAGGATTTTGGGGTGCGAGGAGTAGGGAGGCGCGTGGTGAGGGAGAAGTGGTCTGAGTAGAGATCGGGGGTGGGAAGCCTGTGTGGCCAAGCTGTCACTGACTTCAAGCACTCTGTGTCCCAGAGCCAGGCAGGAGAGAGGAAGTGAGGGAAGCAGAGGGACCAGAGACCGGGTGGGCAGGACAGGGAGGCAAGAGACAGTAGAGCTTCCTGACCGAGGATAAGCCAAAGCCAAGAGTCACTTGCATGGCAAGTGACATGAAGACACCCCATCTCCAGATCTGCCAGCTCGGCTCTGGGGATGGACCAAAGCTATTGTGAGTCGTCCTGGGGACCCTGGCCAGAAATGCAGGGATGTCAGAAGAGCACCCTGGACCCACGTGGCCATGCCTTCCGTGGCTGCAGCCCGGGTGTCCCGTGGCCAGGCCTCTGCAGGGGGAGAGGCACAGGGAGAGGCCCTGGAAGGGGAGCTGTGGGGGGTCCCGCCGCCCCTGCTGAGGATGAGCACCACGGGAGACCAGAGGCCTGCCCTCCTCAGTCCTGGGCAAGCAAGGGCCAGTCTAATCGCAGTTTCGTGCCCAGGAAACTGTTCACAGTACTGAGATTTCCACATGAATAACTGCGTCTGAGGCCAGAGGGGAGTTCTAATTAATTCTTCTAAAATTAAAAAATCCAATGGTATTTAAAGAAAAGGGGGGGAGGATAAAAAAAAACTCAGCAGTTAATATTTACTGACAACTTACCATCTGCCACATTTTACTCGTGACCTCTCCTTTAGGATCATAAAGATCCTTTGGGGGAGGTGTGCAGGTGGGGAAATGGGGGCTCAGAGAGGCCCAGGACCTACCTTAGGTCACACAGTACGTGACAGATCTGAGATGTGAAAGTCGTTCCAAGGGACAAGGCCACCCTTCCTCTTAATCATTACGTTCAACTCTCTTTCTGAAAGAATAGCTATCTGTAAGAGGCGGCTTTTGATGTAGTTCTCAATGATCCCGCCTCCTGGTAATTATGCCCTTATGTAACCCCCCCCCCAACCCTTGAGCATGATGATGACAGTGGTGGAGGGACCTGTGACTTGCTTTAACCAAAAGAATACAGCAAATGTGATGGATGTCATTGTGCAAGTAGGCTACACAGGACTGTGCTGTCTGTCTGGACTCTCTCGATGGCTTTGGTGAGGCATGTGGCCATGCTGGGGAGATCCACGTTTACAGGAACTGAGAGTGGCCTCCAGCCAACAGCAGAGGGAAACTGAGGCCCTCCACCCAACAGCCCCTAGGGAACTGAAATTCTTCCAACAGCCACATGGTAACTTGGGGGTCAGCTCTCTCCACGGCTGAGACCTCAGAGGTGATCCCACCGCTCACTGATACCTTAATGACCCTTCATAAGAGACCCAGAAGCAGAGGACCCAGCTAAGACATGCCCAGACTCTTGACCCACAGAAAGTGTTTTGTTTTAAGCTGCTAAGTTTGTGGCAATTTATTACCCAGTAAAAGAGAACTAATACCTTGACCTTCATAGAAAGTTTACTACAGATCACAAATCCTTACATAGCAATGGGCAAAATCAGAGGAGTCTATAAACGTCACCACAAAATCCAGAAATGCAGATTCCCGGCTCTGAGGGATCATCTTGCCTAACCTGAAAAAGCAAAAGTGCTGGAACTAGGACACAGGAGTCAGTTCTGATAAGTGTGCAAATCAGTATAAATAGAAAAATTCAAGAGAAGCAGAACTTTCCAACCCAGGAGGCCGCCCTTCCCTCCCAGCAGGGAAAAGCTGAAGAGCGTGTGTATCAGAGAACAGAAACTACCTTCATACCCAATTTTATTCTCCTTTCTTTGGTGTTCAGTGCTTAGGGAGTGGATTTCAAAAATACTCCCATTCCTTCTCCAGTGCTTTAAATAGAAAGCAGATGTTTCCGGATGGCAAAGCGTTTCTTTAGGCAGACAATATAACCCACTGTTCCCTCGCATAGTCTTTTTAGAGCTGAATAAACACCAATTGCTGCTCATTGAACACATTTTGGAACCTGACAGTAATTGTCCCCGAGAATAATTAGACACTCTGTGCAACATATGTATGTTTGGAATATGAAACCCACTCAGCAGAGACAACACTCCTGCTCTAAATGATTTCTGGCTCCATGTAAGAGAATTCTGCAAAGAACTGGCAGGACTAATTTTTGCAGGAAAAAAAAAAGGAAAAATGATGTTTTAATTTATCATAATCCTCTACTTGCAATGGCAACGCTCAGCTCCACGTTTTTTTCTGATACAGGTCTGTGAAACCTCACAAGTCTTCTTATTCCTACTTCTGTTTGACTTGAATGAAAAACAAACCATCCAGACATTATGTTACAGCTATTTAAACAGTTTCAGAGTCTCATAGGAGGCCCTAACTAATTTATCTACCTTGGGTCTTGAACCCCTCCAAACATCAATCACATGGCGCCAAGAGAAAGGCTCACCCCCAAGCTCGAAAGATGGTAAGGCACGGTCCACCCACCACAAAGGCCTTCCTTGGCTCTAGCCCCCATCGGACGCACTCCAGGTGCGTTAGAATGTTCCACCAGCCTGGACCACCAAGCCCTGCTCCTCACCTGTCAGCACTTCCAAGTCACCTGCATTTCCAGGTGCCCACGCACATGCCCTGCCTTGAGCCTAAACATCCTCCCCCTTCGCTGGCCAGAAGACCCTCTGTTTGTCCTTCACGTGCTGTCATGGCATCCTGAGATGCCTCATCTGTGCCCCCAGGACATGGACCCTGAACTGAGTGACTATCACAGGTACTAGCAGTGTGGGCTCACCTGGCTCCAAGCCCTTGCTCTGGATGGTTAATAAGGCCCTTCGCAGACAGGGTCAAATCTCCAAAGCCTAGGACACAGAGTGGGTAAAGAAGGAGATAATGGACAACAGGTCACTCTAGTAGATTCTCCATGCCAAGAATCTAACTCATGGCTGTATTGTAGCTCTCCTTTCATACCAATCCCCATACTAAATATAACAGAGTAAAGTTATTGCTATTTCCAGCTAATACGATTGCTTACCTACAATGCCCAGGAAAATCAACTGAAAAAGTGAATATGGATAATAAAATTCAGTAAGATGATTAGTTACAAAAGTAACAAAAAATAAAATCAACAGTCTTCCTACAGACACAAACAACCTCACAGGTGATATAATGGATTTTTAAAGATCCCATCGATTTAGCAGCAACCAAAAAGATACCATTTCTAGAAATCTGTTGAAGAAGTGTGCAAGATATGCCTTAAAAACATCAAGATTAGCATTTCCAAAGAAAAGAATTTCTAAAGGCACAGAAAAGCAAACTTTAATAAATAAGACACATTCTGTTCTTAAATAGAAAAAGTCAATATAAAGATATCGGATACCGTTGAGGCACCTGGGTGGCTCAGTCAATTAAGCGTCTTGCCTTTGGCTCAGGTCATGATCTCAGGGTCCTAGGATTGAGTCCCACACTGGGTTCCCTGCTCAGCGGGGAGTCTGCTTCTCACTCTCACTTTCCCTCTGTGTGCTCTCTCCCTCTTTTTTTTTCAAATAAATAAATTCAATCTTTAAACAAAAAAGATGTCAAGTACCCCTAAATTAACACATACATTTGTCACAAGAGCAACAGGAATATCTTGAGAACTAGATAGGGCTATTTGTGTGGGAAACTCACCCTGTGAAGATAGCCAAATACAGTCTGAAAATGAAGAGCAATGAGATTCAGCCCCGTCAAATAATGAAATACTTAGTTGTAGAGTTACAGCGCATGCAACAAGGAGGTGTTGAGCAAAGAAGTAAATTAATGGAACACAACAACTCAGTTAGAAACAGAAGCCCGAGGAATGAAGCACATGCTGTAGGGGGTACTGCTCACCGGGGGGAGGGGGAGGGCACGGGGGTCGCCCCACACACCCTGTTACACCAAGGGGCTACCAACTCCCCAGGGAAAGCCTGCACCTGCTGGACCCTAGCCAGAAGTCTGTCTCCTCGCCTGGTCTGAGCGCTGCCAAGTGGGTCACGGCAGACCCATTCTATTAAAGTTATTTCTGCCTGCCCCCAAGCTGCCCAGATGAACACAACCAATTAACGAGAGAGCTCATGTGAGTCACATCTGTCACCAACCCTCCATGGACTGGGGATTCCCTTTTCGGGTCACATTTACATCAGAGAACGGCATGAGGCAAGTGACCCTGATGAATGCTGATGGGCTTTCTTAATGACACTGCCTGAGATCCCAGGAGGCTTGGCAGTTTCTCGGGAGCCCTCTGCACACATTCACCGTGGGTCCTCCTGCGATGTGGGGCTGACCAAGTTCCGAGACTGGGTCACAGGCTGCAGGGCTGCCCCAGAGGGACCATCAGATCCACTCTCATGTGCTCTGGGAAAGGGTCGGGAGTCTCTGAGAGGGGTGGGGATCCCGACAGTGAGGAGGGGGAGAGGCAGAGTTTCAGAAAAGCAAAGCTGATATGGAAGGCAAATACTTGCATGGGGTAGGGTAGGGGGGCTCTTCTGAGGACGAAGGATAAGAAAACAGACTATGGTAGGACAAGACCAAGGGCAGGATCAAGAGAGAAAACTCACGAGGGTGACAAGTGAAAGGGACATAAGGGAAGCTTACCCCAGCTTCTGGGGTACCAGTGATATTCTATATCTTCATCTGGGTGATGCTTACATCGTTGTGTTCACTTCGTGAAAACTCACTGGGCTGCACACGTATAATTTATGTAGGCACTTTTCTGTATATATGTTATAACTAAAAAAACTTACTTTAAAAATGTATCTTATGCAAAACTGACAAAAAGGATTATACACCAGAAATAAATCTGGTTAAAGAACTGTTAAAAAAAAAAAAAAAACCCACCTCTCTGAAAACTATAAAACACTGATGAAATTGAAGACATCACAAAGAAATGGAAAGGCATTCCATGCTCATGGATTAGAAGCACAAATACTGTTAAAATGTCATATTATCCAAAGCCACCTACACATTTAAGGCAATCCCTATCAAAATACCACCAGCATTTTTCACAGAACTAGAGCAAACAATCTGAAAATCTGTATGGAACCACGAAAGACCCTGACTAGCCAAAGCAATCTTGAAAAAGAAAACCAAAGTTGGTAGCATCACGATTCCTGACTTCAAGCTCTATCACAAAGCTGTAGTCATCAAAACAGAATGGTACTGGCATAAAAACAGACATATAGATCAATGGAACAGAACAGAAAACCCAGAAATAGACCCTCAACTCTATGGTCAACTACCTTCAACAAAGCAGGAAAGAACATCTAATGGGAAAAAGACAGTCTCTTCAATAAATGGTTTGGAAAAAATGGACAACATGCAAAAGAATGAAACTGGACCATCATTCTCTTTCCCCACACACAAAAATAAACTGAAAACAGATTAAAGACCTAAATGTGAGACCTGAAACCATAACAATCCCAGAAGCGAGCACAGGCAGTAATCTTTGACATCATCCATAGAAATATGTTTCTAGATCTGTCTCCTGAGGTAAGAGAATTAAAAACAAAAATAAACTACTGGGACTACATCAAAATAAAAACCTTCTGCACACCAAGGAAACAATCAACAAAACTAAAAGTCAACCCACCGAATGGGAGAAGATACTTGCACACAACGTATCCAATAAGGGTTAGTATCCAAAATCTATAAAGAACTTATCAAACTCAACACCCCAAAAATGAATAATCCAATTAAAAAATGGACAGAAGACATGAACAGACATTTCTCCAAAGAAGGCACCCAGATGGCCAAGAGACCCGTGAAAAGATGCTCAACATCACTCTCCATCAGGAAAATGTAAATCAGACGACAATGAGATCCCACCTCACACCTGTCAGAATGGCTAAAATCAACAGCACAAGAAACTAAAGGTGTTGGCGAGGATGCGGAGAAAGGGGAACCCTCTTGTGCAGTTGGTGGGAATGCAACTGGGGCAGCCACTGTGGAAAACAGTGTAGAGGTTCCTCCAAAAATTAAAAATAGAACTACTCTATGATCCAGCAATCACAGTACTGGGTGTTTTACTCAAAGAACACAGAAACACTAATTCAAAGGGATACATGCACCCTGATGTTTATAGCAGCATTATGTGCACACGCGCAGGCGCGCGCGCACGCACACACACACACACACACACACACACACAGGAATATTATTCAGCTATTTAAAAAAATGAAATCTTCCCATTTGCAATGACATGGCTAGAACTGGACAGTATTCTGCTAAGTGAGATAAGTCAGTCAGAGATAGGCAAATACCATGTGATTTCACTCATATGTGGAATTTAAGAAAACAAAGGAAGAAAAAAAGAGATGAACCAAGAAACCAACTGCTGGTTACCAGGGGGAGTTGGGTGGGGGGTGGGCAAAATAGGTGACGGGGATGAAGGAGGGCGCCTGTCCTGATGACCACCGGGCAGTGTATGGAAATGTTCAATCGCCATATTGTACACCTGACACTAATATTACACTGTATGAGAACTGGAATTTAAATTAAAACTTAAAAAAAAAAAAACCAAGCTCACCAGCAATATTGTAATGTCACCCCATCCAGACCCTCTCCCCTCCTCCATATATACGCCCTCCGCTGGCCACCCCCAACTCTTCTGGGTCCAGCAGGTGAGGGGAAGTGGCTCTCCAGATGCCGCGGTGTGTCCAGAGACAAGCCTGCACCACTGTGCATGTGGCTGTGGGAGAGGGGAGAAGAGACGAGGCCGGAGGGTGGGCCCCGCTGGATACCCACGGACTCCAACCACCACACTGCGGAAATCAGTCTCTACCTTGGAGGCTCCCAACTGGGCTCCATGGAAAGTTTATATCAAAGCTATTTTCTCTTCAAATACATCCCAAGAAACACGTATGTAGGAAAAATGTTAAATTCATCTGGAGAGTTGTTTTCATCATGTGATATCACCTTTAGGAAATGGTATTCTCAGGTGCCTGGGTGGCACAGTTGGTTAACCATCTGACTTCGGCTCTGGTCATGATCTTGGGGTCCTGGGGTGGCGCCCCATGTCAGGCTCTGAGCTCCACGGGGAGTCTGCTTCTCCCTCTGCCCCCTCCCTCTGCTTGTCCTCGGCTCGCTCTCGCCAATAAATAAATAAAATCTTAAAAAAAAAAAAAAAGGAAAAGAAAGAAATGGTATTGTCTATCCAAGACTGTTAGAAGTCACCTGGGAGCTGTGTGTGCTCGCCACGCAAACTGGCCATCACCTCGACGGGCACCTCCTGCTCATGTGTAGTCTGTGGAAGGTATCCTGTCTTGGGATTTTAACATCTATTCGTGGTTTTATTCTGCATGTGGCATATTGAGCATTTATGCTATCAAAACTCATTCCATCTGAATCTACGGTGGAAAAAAAAAGGGAGTTTTCAACAAAAAAAGCAAAGTTTTATGATTCATGGGCCGTGAACACCAAGCCAAGAATCAGAATCATCCAAGTGATGGTTTCTGAAAAGCCAGGGGGCGAGCTACCCGAGTCCTAATGATTAACGAGTCCTGGGACAGCTAATTCCGGGGAGCACCAAACAGGGCTGGGGGAGCAGTTCGCGCTCTTCCATGTGCTCTAATATGTCTACGCGCGGAGTTCCCTAGGACACTTAATGAGAACAAAACACAGAAGCCCGGATGCCACACCTGAGATGAGAGTGTGACTCGGCGACATTGTGCCCAATCACAGCAGACACGATGTTCTTCAAGGACTAGAAAAATCCTGCTCTCCATTTTAAATGCCGAGGACTTTTGTATTTGTCTATAGGAAAAATGAGGAGAATGTGGCGGGACTGCTATGGGTTCTGGGTTTCTTGGAGAAGGGATCAAAATGTTCTAAAATTAGATTGTGTTCATGGTTGCCCCAGTTCTGAATATTAAAAAAAAAACCACCACAACAATAAATTGTATATTTTATAAAACTGACTTGGACTGTACTTGAGTTACATCACAATAAAATGGCTTTGGTGTTTGTTTGTTTTGTTTTGTTTAAAGATCAACTGTGGGCGAGAATAGGGAGAAAAAGGACCCCGTGACCGAGTTTCCAGGCGGGGGCAGTCGAGAGGAAGTCTGCACCTTGCTGAGGGCGCCTTGCCTGCGGACCACGTGGCAGAAATGCTGGAAGGCAGACGGGATCCCTTCTCGGGGTGACTGGAGCCCACTGGGTCGATGACACCACTCAGCCCACGGGAGAAGGGAGGAGACAGGATGGAAGCAGGGAGGCGCCCAGCACAGGGGTGGGCAGAGGAGCAAGGACCAGGTCCTGAAACCCAAGAAAGTCCTCAGGGTCACCCAGGCTGAAAACCAGGAGGCTTCATACCCTATAGAAGGCTACTATGTTGCTCTACTTTCTCTAGGAAAGGAAAACAAAGGGACGGATAACCGAACGGTGGACTAACAAGATTTAAGAATCCTCCTTTGTCTCAGGGACATGACGCGACACTTCCTCCCTGTCAGGGACAAAGCTGAAGAAGTGGAGGGACTTCTTGTCTGTGTGACCTGGGGCAGGTCACCTCACTCTGAATCTCACCAGCCCAAGCGACTGTGTGCAAAATGCTTGTTATTAACAGCACCCTGTTAAAGGAACGTTATAATATGCTAATTATAGGCAGAGATGCCACTGCAGGGACGATCATCCCTTTCTCACCTTAGACAGCTCAACTCACCCGACAGAATCGAGCCGTTTCTCTTAAAATCATCAAATTAAACAAAAAAATCTTCAAAAAGAGTAACTGTGTGCATTCATAATTAAAAAAAATTTTTTTCAAAGTTTACAAGGCTCAGTAGTCTGAGGCTTATTTTCTCCTTTACTGATGAATTAGTACTAGTTGTGGCTAATTGCTTTTGTGGTTTATTCTTTTAGGTTTCTGGGTGGCCACCGGGGGATTCTAGTCCGAGTTCCGGAAGCCAACCCTCGTTAAGTGTATGGATACCGCTCTGAACTCAGGTTTTGGAGGCGAAAAGCTGTTTTTGTTTTCCTAGGACTTACTCTTGCTCAGAATGAAAAACACTCGTGTGAAGAGGCTGGTAAGTTGCCAAGTCAATTGCAAAAGGTGTAAAACACAAAACCAAAGGTGTAGACATACCTTCAAAGAGCGCCTGTGATGTTTTCATTTACACCATCAATTGATCTCTCGGGCTATTCGATTTTTTATGTATTACAAAAAACTTCATTTACAAAAATAGGTGTCATCTATAGAGTTGCCAGATTTGGCACGCGCGTGCGCGCACGCACACACATAAACACACACACACACACAAATACAGGATTTCTGGCTAAACTTAAATTTCATATAAACCACGGACAGTTTTACATTATTGAGTTATAATTCAGACACCACAAAACTCCCCCTTGTGAAGTATGCGATTCCGTGAGTTTTGGTTTATTCACAGAATTGTGCAGCATCACCATTATCTAATCTCAGAGCATTTTCATCACCCCCCAAATCCTATACTCATCAGTGCTCACTCCTACCTCCCCTCTGCCCGCTCCAGGTAACCAATGATGCACTCTGTCTCCACCGATCTGCCTTCTCTGGACATTTCCCATAAATGCAGTCACACAGTACGTGGCGTTCTGTGTCTGGCCGTTCTCACTGAGCACAGCCTCTTCAAGGGTCCTCCAGGCTGGGGCATGTCTCACTATCTCATTGGGTTCTATGGCTGAACCTCAGTCTGCTGTACAGATACACCACACTTCGTTTCTCCATCCAGGAGATGGACATCTGCGTGGTTCCCACCTTTCGGCCATTACAAAGAATGCTGCTATGAGTTATCTGTGTCCTACCGTCACGTGGACATGTGTTTTCTTGGCTCTCGGGTATGTATGTAGGAGTGAACCGCCGGGTCATAGGGCCGCTCTATGGAGGGGCTGGAGGCTGGTTTCCGAGAGGTAGCACCACCCTGCGTCCAGTGACCACACCCCATGTAGACAAAACGTGCGCCTCCTCTGTGTTTCCACTACCTTCCTTGGTGGCTGCTGCCGAAGGATGGAACCAGACCGCTTACTTCAAAATCTTTTATTAACAGAATTTTTTTCATGCTTTGAGAAATACCGAAAACACAGAGTGGGGAGGTTAGAGAGAGGCAAGAAAGGAATTCGATAAATAGTGCAGCCAATGGTTTTTATGTAACACAACCTTGGAAGACGCAAGCAAACCTGCAGACTGTGGGTGGGCCACATTTCAAGGCTAGGAAGACGTCCTTCTGAGTTCTGCCTTTCTGTTTGTCTAGAGTGACCTGGACAGTTACAGCTCTGCATCCCTGTGCCCTGGGGTAGCGGGGGGGGGGGGCAGCGGCTTATAGGAGCCCCTGATGCCCAGGAAGCACCTCCATTCTTCTTACTTTGCCTCTAAGTGACTTTGAACATCCTGCAGAGGCTTGAACTACACGGACAGGAGAGCTCCAGATCCTTCTAGAACCTCTTTTGTGCAGCTGGAAAAGCCCAGGCTGTTCCTGGCCGCTCCTGGCCAGTGGTGCCTGACACCAGGGGCCCAACAGTCTGACCTGGTACCCACCGGCCCAGAGTCCACAGTCCTACTGTCCCCAGATCTGTCCCTGTCCTCACTTCTGGCATCTCATCCAACAAGGAGTATGTGGGGCCACCCTCCCTACAGCCCACAGGAGCCACGCTCAGCAGAGTCATCTACAGACAGCCAGTCGACCACACAGTCAAGCTTTGCAAGCCATAGGAAACAGTTCTTGCCCCCACCCCCTGCCCAGACGCTTTATCCAGACCCCCAGGCACAGGATCCCCACACACCATGGGCTCCAGGAGGCCTCAGGAGGCCTCAGGAGCCATCTCTTCGTTGTCATTTATTCAGAAAGCATGCAGGGCTTATTGAAAAAAGGTTGCTAGTCCCCTCAAAGTTAAACACAGAATTATCCTAGGACCCAGCAACTCCAGGTCTAGGCACACACCCAAAAGAACTGAAAGGAGGGGCTCACACAGAGACTTGTACACTCAAGTTCACAGTGGCCCGGTTCACAACAGCCAGGAGGCCGAAACAGTCCAGGTGTCTACCAACAGACGAGTGGGTAGACGTGTAACAGAACGATATTTAGACATCAAAGGGATGAAATTTTGATACACGTTACAACACAGGTGAACCCTGAAAATATTATGCTAAATGAGATAAGCCAGCCACAAAAGGATAAAAACTGCATGATTCCACTTTCCGTGATTCAAGCAGTCAAATGCACAGAGACAGAAAGTAGAAGGGTGATTATCAGGGGATGGGGGGGTGGTGGAGTAAAGAGTGGGGTGTTACTGCTCAGTGGGGACAGAGTTTCTGTTTGGGAAGATGAAGAGGATCTGGAGGTGGATGGTGGTGACAGGTGCATGGTACTGTGAATATCCTCGATGCGAAAGCATTTAGAAATCGTTAAAATGGAGAATTTTATGCTGCGAATATTTTACCATGACAGCAGAGTGGCTTGAATGTCATTCAAAATCTCTTGCTTCACAGAAAACAAAACAAAACAAACAACAACAAAAAAAAGAAAGGAAAGGGGTTGGAGAAACCTTAGAGGTTTCAGAATTCCCACAAAACCTAGCCAATACTCGGGCTGCCAATGTTAAGGACACATTAAGAGAAAAGATAAGGTTACAAAACAGCATCATGCTATGCTCCCATTCTTAGAAATCTGTATACTAATATAGTTACACACTTACTTAGCAAACATTTACTAGCAGCTACACGAGAAGGCTGAGCTGGGCACTAAAATACCGCAAGAAATACGCTACGGCCACTGCCTCAGGATCCAGGGAGCTCCCTGTCTGTGTTGGGGCTCGTGTGTGTGCAAGGGAACAAGTGTGGAATGGTGACCGTGCCGCTGGGTTGTTCTCTGGCAGGAAAGGGAACCGGCTTATGGAATGCATGCAATGTGGAATGGTATCTGGGAAAGGGAGAGGCCCCTGTCTCTTGCTTCCCAAGCTAAAGGTCAAATGCACAACCACGTGGGCCAAACAAGACAGGTGTGAGAGGGCCCCTTATAGGTCAATTATACAATAAAGTGATTAAAAAAAAAAAAGTTTAGATAGCCAGGGGACAGAGATGACAGTAGCTGGATGGGGATTTGGCACCGAGGGACCTGAGCCCACGAGGGTCCCTCTGAGCGCTCAGGTACTTGGCCAGAGATCCCCAAACCAGGGGCTGCTCTGGAAAAAGCCAGAGCCCTCATCTTGAGTTACTATCTGGGTTTGATTCTACCTCACAGTTAATCCGCTGATTTCCAACCTCGTGACCAGGAAGTAATTTATTATTTGTGTCTTCCCCGCAGACCCCATTTATTGAGAGATTTTGGCCTTCTGGGTGGTATTTATGAAAGAATAATTTGTTTTCTCTTTTCTTTATTGATCAAAGTCACACAGAACTGCCAAACAGCTTTCTAACCAGCAGGATTTCACCGAGGTGGCCTCAAGAACTGATAGGATTTCAGCCAAAGACCAAGGTTTGTTCATTGCCAGCCCGAGCCGTCTGCGCGCCCAACAACTGCCCTTTGTCTCGGGGAAAGAGTGGAACAGCGTGGACACCTGTCCCTGCTCTCCCAGGTCCCTGGGTGGGGACAGCCGGACAGCCATTTCCCTTTGCGCCCAAGGACACTGCACGTGAGCCCAGTGGCCGATAAGGGAGGTGCAAGCACCGGGGGGAGGCAACAAGGCCTGGTGTGCACAGAAGGGAGAAGTGACCGGTTCTGGATTTACCATTACAAGGCCGAAGCAGTGGGTATCTCGAGGGAAGGAAACCTAGTAAAAAAAAAAAATAAGCCCACCGTGCTAGAGCCGCCTGAGTTTACTCCGACACGTGGAAACGGGGTACCTCCCACCAGCCCTGTATTTGCTGCAGGCCCATGCACACAGTAGGTCCAAAATATTTGCTAAACTAAATTATTTGGCTTTGATGTAATGTGGAAATTCCATCACCAGGGCCCAGCAAGGCAAAACAACTGCTATTTCCCACCACTGTCAAGGGGCAAAAGTGTAAACCAGCTCATCTGGTTCAAAAGGACAGGCCCCCACGCAGGCCTCCTGCAGTCCCTGGGGCGCCCGTGGGACAGCTGCCCAGACCCGAGCCCTGTGGAATGGGGCCAGCCTGGTCCCGGGCAGACCGCACGTTCTGTGGGGCAGCTCAGAGGGAAGATCCTGGAGAGTCCCCACAGGAAACCTGGGGCTGGGAGCTGTGAGGGCAGTTGGAGCCCCGTGTCACCCACACATCCAGCTCTGGCCCTCTGAGCTCATCAGCACCCTTCAAAAATCCGACGCAGAACCCCAGGGGCAGAGACAGGGATGCAGTTCCACCCTCCCCTAACTGCACTTGCTGGCAGGAACAGCGGGGGGGGGGGGGCTGAGCAGAAAGAGGGGGGCGCCTGAGG
Organism: Ailurus styani; assembly: GCA_002007465.1. Classification (NCBI taxonomy): domain Eukaryota; kingdom Metazoa; phylum Chordata; class Mammalia; order Carnivora; family Ailuridae; genus Ailurus; species Ailurus styani. The sequence goes on from LNAC01000272.1 coordinate 221,223, forward strand.
GTGCAGGTCTGGGATGCAGGGAAGGCGGCCATAGGTCTCTGCCAGGGATGCCCCAGGGCAGCATGGTCCTGCTGGGACAGAACCCCATCGTGTGCAGAGTCCCCTCCAACAGAGTACCAGGCTCCCCTTAGCAGGGGCTCCCTTGTTCACAGTTCTCCTCCAGGAACCCTTTCTACGTGCTCACTTCCACAGTCGAGAGCCATCTCTCCTTGGGGACTACCCCTCCCCCATGTGTACCTGCAGCCCAGGTGTCTGCGCAGAGCTCAGCAACGGCCCCTCCCCGGCCTGCAGGCTCTCCGTGCAGCCCCAGCTCAGGGACTCCACCCTCAGCTCCAGCAGCAAGCCAGAAGTCCAGGAGCCCATGCACCTCGCCACCCGGGCCCTCGGCCTCCTTGCACACAGCGTCCTCAAATGGGCCTCGAACAGACTGAGCCGACCTGCGAAAGGCTGCACAACACAGCCTGAGGATGGCCGCCTCTGTGCTCCCAAAAGGTCTGTATTCTTCTGCCCAATATCCAGCACGCGGCAGAGATCCAGAAGGTATCTAGCGGAAGCAGTGCCTTTTTCTCAATTGCACAGATGTCTCTGGGCTGGGAGCAAGAAGATCTCGAGCTTCTGGGTCCAGAGCTGAGCCTGGGGCAACTGGAGTGCCTGGCGGGTCATGTCGGACCACGAGTGGGCTAGGCCATTTACCCATGTACCATACAAAAATGTGCTATGTCCGTGACTTTAAAAAAGATTGGGAAACACCAAGCTTGACTATAATAGCCTCTTTCTGCGTCTGGAACCTTTCGGTCAGGACATACAAAAGCTCAGGTTTTGCCCTTTTGGACCCAACCTGCAAGTCAGCCTGCCGCCCCCCCCCAACCCCACATGCCCTCCTGCCTGCTGGCACCTGCTCGCTGGGAAGCACCACCACGCTGGTCAGAGGTGCAGGAGCAGGGAGGCCCATGGGCGGGCTGGCCTGGTGCCTGCCACTGTAACGGGGTGGGTCTAGACCACCCACCTCCCTTCGGAACTGGGTCATCACTCCTGCACGTGAGGCCCCTGGCCCCCTGTCCATAATTACTCGCGACTACGGTAACGATTCCGTTCCCCAGCCCTTCCGACAAGGAGGCTTCAGGGATCAGATGGGCCTCAGAGTCCAGCATGACTTACAAAAACGTCAACCAGAAATTAAATGGAAGGCCCAGTACCAGAAAGAGTTAAGTCAATAAGTTAACACAACAGTACTGTGTAACCACCTAGGAAAGAGAACATTATTATGACTAGACAAATATTGTTCCCCGCAGAGCCAAGAAATGTGCCGGGATCCTATTTCTTTCTGGACCTTTCCAATGTCCAGAGCCAAGTGCTCCTCAAAGACAAAAGCTCCTGGCATGGAGGTCAGAGAGAAGCTTCTCGTTAGTGCTCTCCCAGCTGTTCAAAAAGCAGGCAGTATAGGGGCTCCTGGCTAGCTCAACGGGTAGAGCAGGTGACGCTTGATCTTGGAGCCATGGGTTCAAGCCCCATGTTGGACACAGAGTTTACCATAAAAAAAATTAAAATAAAATAAAATAAAAGCAGGTGGGATCTTAGTGCATCTCATATTTGGAATACGATGTGCTTGGGACTATTTTTATTTTATTGTGGAGTTTTCCTGTTGCCTTCTTTTTCCGACTGAGAAAAAGAAACACAGCCCATCCCTCCAACACCCTAGTGTCTTCCAGCTTCTTGTTTGTTCCGTCCACCGTCTGGAATCCATTCCAGTTTCTGTCCTGAAGATATTATTCTTGGAGCCAGCGACTCTCAGTTCTAATTGGCACTGGGTGGCCCGCTCACAGCCATCTGTCTGGAGTGCTTTCCTTTGGACTCCTGGAAGACACTGCTCCTCTCTGTGCCCCCCACCTGTCTCCTTCAGAGTTTTTACCCTTGTCTTACCGATGTGGACCCTCACAAGGGGTGGGAGGTAGCCCTTAGGGACCTGCATATCTGTAACCGCCTTTCCGCTGATTGGTTTGGCGAGATGGGTGTTTCCCTAGGGGCAGGATTGAATCCTCGAGGACTTGGCGGCTTGAAACAATAGGCCCAGTTACTCTCTCCCAGTGCAAAGGCCAGAAGCGCAACGTCAGTGCCACTGGGCTGAAACCACAGTGCCAGGAGCGCCTCGCTCCCTCCAGAGGCTCTGGGGATGATTCCATCCCTGGCCTCCTTGACTTCAAAGCCAGCAGCTTAGCATCTTCAAGTCCCTCTTTCTGCTGAGGGCCTGACATCCCCTTCTGTCTTCTGTCTCAGCCTCCTCAGGACACGTGTAATTGCAGGTAGGGCCCAAGGGCATCATCGTTCGGGAGAAGCTCCCCATCTCAAGACCGTTACTCTAATCGAATCGGCAGACACACACGGTCGCATCTGCAGGTTGCAGAGATCTAGGGCTGAATATCTAAAGGGGATACGTTTCAGCTGACCACACTGGATAGGAAGTTTTTTTTTCAATGGTTGACAAAAGATTTTCTCGTCAAGCCTTGCTTTATTACTGTCCTGCATCCGTTCATCTGATGAGAAGCTCATTTTGCTGGTTCCTCCTCTCCCAGACTTCCTCGGTTCTCCAAGCAGGGAGCTGTTCTCACACGGGCTGATCACACTAGTCCCACAGCTTCAAACACCTCCCATCCACGCCGTGTGCAGACCAGTGCAACTTTATTCTATAACGCCAACCTCCCCCACCCCCGCCCCGCCGAGCCTCACCTCTGCCAGTAAGTTCACATGCCTTCAGTTTCTCCTAATAAACACATTGTCCCTAGGAGCTTCCATCGACATTCCAGCTTTTGGCCCCACTTCTCAGGCCTGACATGGGCTGGACCTGTGGGCTGGGTCAGGAGGCTCTCAGGAGGGCAGAGGGCCGCAGGGCAGACTGCCTCCTTCCCACCCCCGCACCTGCCCCCTCCCCCAGCCCCTCTGCCGCACTCTGGGCTCCTCTGACACATTGTTGGCCTCACCATTTCCCTGCCTGCTTTCCTTCATCCGGAAATTTGCTGCAATCTCTCCACTGCTGATAATTCCCTCCCATTCACCTTGATGTCCTAGGATTATGCTGTTAGCAATGCGTTATTATCATGTTAATGGTTCTGGGGAGGGAAGGCATAAGTAAGCACCTGTGCTGAATCTTCCACCTTGGACTCTCAGTTACTCTCATTAATTTCTCAGTTACAACGTGTATATGCTGAATAGATAGCAGACACTCTGTTCTAAAGCTCCTCTTGGGGGGAGCTGGGGCAGGCAGGTTGGCAGAGCTCACACTTACAGCCCACCCGGGCCCACCCCCCACGCCCCACATCCTTGTCCGAGCAGCGCTGCTCAGGACACAGATCTCCCCGCACCTGCTAAGCAAATGGCAAACTGCATGTGGGTTTCCTCTTTCTAGGATTTTGTTTAAAAAGCAAAGGACTTCTGTGGCCTTCCCCAGAACACCGATTACATGCGCTGAGGCAGTAAATGAAAAGCACAAACAACTTTATATCGAGAACATCTTTTGCCGGTTCCATCAGTCCGAGAGAACCTTTTTACTCAAAAGCAAAGCCTGCGTGATACCTCCCAGCTTTACAAAGGCTCTGGTTTAAAAATAAACACAGGCATTTGAAGGAGCACAAAAATAGTCTTGTGCCCGCAGTGCCCCAGAGCCTCACAACCCAGGGCACATGCAGGCTTGGAAAGAGTGAGAGGCCACGGTCCACGGAAAGTTGGCCCTTGTGGACCTCAGACAGGTGACACGAGTTAAAGGGAGCCTGTTCTGAGCTTGATCCCCTTGTACGACAGCGTGTCAGCTGCACCCCATTCAAACCAACCTCAGGCATCCGCCCTGTCCAGCTATTCACAAACGGGCTCTGAAGGCGGCCCCCGAGCTGGAACGCGAGACCCCCACCCAGCCTTTGTCTCCACTGACTCTGTGGTCTCCTCCCCAGCAACCCCGATGCCCAGCCTCCAGGCTGCGCCAAACAGAAGTCCCTGCTCACCCCATACCCGTGCTTTTAGGAAAGCTGTGCCCTCCTCTGGGAAGGCCTCTTGCTCAGGCCCACCCCCCCACTGGTCAGACTCCTACATCCTTCAAGGCGAAGGGCAGACGAGGCAGCTCTTGCGTCCGAGGCACCTGGTTCTACCACCAGACGGCGTTTTCTCCCCAGAGCCCCGCTCTCTGTACCTCCTTTGTGGCCCTCCTCCTCGGCCTTGTCTTTGGGTACCTATGAGTGTGCTGTACCCCCCAAACTGAGGTATAAGCCCCCTGGGGGCCGGGATCAGTCTTCATCTCCAGAGCTCCCACGGGGCCTTGACGGAGGAAGTGCTCCAAGCTGAAGCCTGAAGCTTTTCGGGGACTCGAGTAGCAGAGCAACCAGGGTGACAAGCTGCCAGCTGGTGGGCTCTGCGCAGTTCCGCAGGGCGAGTGAGCAGACCCGCATGGGACCGCGGGGGACACTCTCCACGGTGGAGCTGCTGGGTGATGCTCTCTCCTGGACATGCGCACACGAGTGGGCCGCCCAGACGTCCTGACCCTCCCAACCCCGGGGGCACGCACCCTCCCAGCTCTAGGCTGGAGCTTCGGCTTCCGGCTTCCCCACCAGCCTCCTCCTCCCTCTACCCCCACCCCCGGGCTGCACGAGTGGCCTTTCCCCACGTGCCCTGCTCGAGAGCACGACCCCGCCATGGGGAGCTCGAGGGCCACGAGCTGCCTCTTCTGGGCCGTGCCACAGCCAGAGCCTGGCACCCGGTAATCATGCCTCAACACGGAGTTGAGACAGCGGGGTGCACAGAGAGGGAGCGACAGGGGGCGCCGACACTGTCCTCAGGTTTGGGAGGACAAGGGAGAGAGTACGGGCAGGTCTGCAACGGAGAGAAACAAAAGCCTTCTGGGAGAGTGCCGTGTGTTCCCGCCACTCCGTGGGGGGCTCTGGTGGCTGTGTGGGCCGCAGGGCATAATGCGTCCAACATGGGACTGCAGTGCTGTGTCCTCTACGGTTTCTTCTCTCTTCCGGAAAAGACCTGACGCTGGGCTCTCCGCAGAGCGAGGCAGCCGGCAGGTGCCAGACAGCTGGGGCCCGTGTGTGCGGCCCAGAGCCTGGCCCCAGAACAGCCCCAGCATGTTCCCCGGCACCAAGGACACATCGCCTGTCTCCTCCAAAGGGCCAGATGGCCCTGTGTAGACTTCTCCCCGCTTCATTTTTATCTTCTCCAAGATTTGCAGGTTTCTATGCACATTTCCATCGCGGGTGACATTCACGCTCCCGCCTGTATCTGTTTTCTCAACAGGAAATGCCTCTCCGTGGTCCTTCCGTGCCAGCGCCCCACCAGTCCCAGCAGTCCCTCCGAAAAGATCCTTCCTGGAGGTTTTAGCACGAGCGGCTCCGCAGCTGTGTGTTGCCATCCTGACACTGACAGGGCACTGACACTGGGCACTGACATGCGTCTCTCACCTGATTTTCCCACCAACCTTGAGAAATCAGCATCCGAGTCTCCGTTTCACAGAGGAAAACGGGAAAAAATAAAAAGTAATGTGCCCAAGGTCACAGCCATTAAGTGATAGTCCCCTAAGCGCCTGAGCCCAACACACAGTTCTTCAGGCGCCCTTCACGCTGATCCATTCCATGTGTCCATTCCGCGTGCCCCCAGAGCTGTCCCACACCTGTGCTCTCCTGACCCCCTCCCTTAGCCCGCCTGGGCCGCTCACCCCTCTCCCCACCCCAGGGGCAGGCCGAGGCTCTCCTGAGGAGCTTGTGAGTCTCTGAGCAAACCGGCTCATCCTTACCCATCTCTTACGTAGGCTGTCTTCCTACAGAACCCCCCAGCTCTTCCCAAAGTCCCAACAGTCAGCAGAGAGTCCGGAAAACTCTACCTGAGTTCCCCAAACCTTCAAGTTCCTATCCGAGGACTCACGGCCCCAAACAGTACCTCTCAGGCCTGTTTGGACCATGCTGATCAACCAACCACTCGGTCAGTAAGATGGGGCTCCCCTGGTGTTTCAACAGACCGCCTCCTGGGCAGCCACAGAAAACCTCCCTCCAGGACCCCAGGATCTCTCTGCAGCCGCCAGCTACCAAAACAGGTCTCCTCCTCCCACAGCACTAACCAAGTACCTTGGGAAACCCCCTCTTCTCCCAGCTCCCTGCCCCCAGAGCCCCCCACCCACGTAAAGCAGGCCTCCTCCTGAGGGTAGCCCTAGAAGGTTCCTGCAGATGGCCTCTGGACCACACCTACCCACGAGTCAGCGTCTCAAAGGGCAGCCTGGGGGCAGCTAAGATGTTGCAGCCAGCTCTAACGTGCCGTTTCCCCCTCACACCACTGAGCGGTTCTCTTAGACAACCAGCTGGGTGGCCTAAAATTTAACTTGGTCCTCACACCGTCTACCTGGAGTCAGCGTCAGGTAACGGCAGGTTAAGGGCTCCGTCCCACAAGACCGCCCCCTCGCTCCTACTCCTGACACCTGCTGCCGGTCCAGGTAGTCTCCTGTGCTTCCGACTTCCCAGCTAGACACCCGAGGTTCCCTCTTGGGTTCGATTAATCTACCAGAGCAGCTCACAGAACTCAGAGAAACACTGTATCTATGAGATGCCCGGTTTATTACGAAAGGACGGAACTCGGGAACAGGCGGACGGAAGAGACGCACGGGGCGAGGTATGGGGGGCTTCCACGCCCTGTGAGTGCGCTGTTCTCCCCAAACCTCCAAGTGTTCATCGACCCAGAAGCTCTACGACCTGTCCTTTTGGAGTTTTTACGGAGGCTTCATGATGTAGACATAATTGATTAAATCACTGGCTACTGGCCAATGAATCAGTATTCAAAGTCCGGCACCTCTCCCCTCCACAGAGGAGGCCCAGACTGAAAGTTCTTTTTTTTTTTTTTTTTTTTTTTTTTTTTTTTATTTATTTCACAGAGGGAGAGAGATCACAAGGAGGCAGAGGGGCAGGCAGAGAGAGGGGGGGGAAGCAGGCTCCCCGCTGAGCAGGGAGCCCGATGCGGGCCTCGATCCCAGGACCCTGAGATCATGACCTGAGCCGAAAGCAGAGGCATTAACCCACTGAGCCACCCAGGCGCCCCCAGACTGAAAGTTCTGATCCTCTAATCACAGGGCTGGCGTCCCAGGCAACCAGCCCCCTTCCTCGGGGGCCTTCCAAAAGCCACCTCATTAACATAACAAAAGACCTTTCTGGCTCTCAGGAGATTCCAAAGGTTTTAGGAGCTCTGCGCCAGGAGTAGCGTGATGACCAGATATGTATCGACTTGTAGAATCCGGTACCCCAGCAGCCATCCCCAGCCCGTCCACCCCAGGCTGATACCCCCACTACCCGCCCTGTAACTCCCCTTCCGAGCACTTCGCATGGCTGGACCACAAGTTCCTCCCTACCCCTCCAGACAACTCTCTTCCCTCCCCCCGAAAACTCCGCAGCTTTCAATCACTTGTCATCAGACCGTCATCCACTACCCCTCTCTGCTGCCATCAACCAGCAACCCCCATATCACTCCCCCTCATTTCTCGATGATTTTAGCTCCCGGGCCACAGTCCCTCCCTCCTACACGACTCCCGTCTTGATTCTCAATCATTTCGATACACAACGTGGATGATCCTCCCCCCCCCGCCCCCAGGTGCTCAGACTCCTCTTCTCTCTCCGCACAGCCCTTCGACCCTCTGTCATAACCTGTCATTGATTTGTAACTCCAACCTAGCCATAATTTTCACGTCATGCCTCCTCCCCTGCAACTGACCCCCTCCTACTTCCAACCACCTTTACCTGCCTGTTTCCCACAGCACTTACCACCTTCCAGCATGCCACGGAAGGGAGAGCAATATGCCACCCTAAAATACGACACTTTGGCGTACTGATCATTTTGCATTAAAGTTACCTTAGAAACAGCAGGTGCAAGAATGATAAACTGACTCTCCTCTGTCCCCCTGAAAATAGGAGGTAAATCACTCCATGAGAAGGAATCCTTCCTGGACCAGGAGGGCAGTAGGCATCCTTATCACCAGAGACAGGGAATCTGAGGCTGAGAAGGCTGTATAACCGGCCCCTGTTACTTCCTCACGAATTGAGCATACCAAGCCCAAACCTGTCTCTCCAATTCTTCACAAGTTTATAGTTTCTTTGTCTAAAAGGTGAAAAAGCTGCCGGCTTTGGTCACTCCCTTGAGCTTCCTATCTTCAGGGCTCCCCTAGCAATTAAATTTTTCTCTCATTTATCTGTTCTGTGTACATTTAATTATTAGACCGGCCAAAGAACCAAGAAAGGAAGAGAGGAAAAGTTTTCCTCCCCTACACTCTGAAAGTTACTTATTTGTTACATTTTAATTTGTTGTGCGTGTCATTTGCATGTAAGCTTCATGAAGGCAAGGAATTCTTGTCTATCTGGTTACTGATATCCCCAATATACGAACAGCTCCCGGTGCAAATACAGACGATAAACAAATACTTGTTGAATGAATGAGTGAATTATAATCAACCTCCAGTTTCCTGGAAGCTCCACAAGGACAGGGCCAGATCTGTCTTAGTCATCCCTGGAGGTACTCAGTAAATACGGCCTCACAGAGTGCATGGAGGAGCAGAGGTAGAGTGTAAGACATGCACGGCTGGGCTCACTCTGCTTCAGAAAAGGTCACCTCCACCTGGAATTCAGCTCTTTCCCCCACCCCCACCCTACTGGCTGCCACCTTGACAAAGGTGTTGACTCTGATAAGCCCAAGCACACAACACCAGAAGCCCTTGGATGCAGGGACAGGAACACATCGAGGGGTTTCTGCCTCTGCTGTGCAAAATTGTGATCCTACAGAAGAAGGGAGACTAATGCTATCTGTCACCAACCACTTGAAAATTTTCATTCCAGGGCACCTGGGTGGCTCAGTGGGTTAAAGCCTCTGCCTTTGGCTCAGGTCATGATCTCAGGATCCTGGGACTGAGGCCCATGTCGGGCTCCCTGCTCAGCGGGGAGGCTGCTTCCTCCTTTCTCTCTGCCTGCCTCTCTGCCTACTTGTGATCTGCTCTTTCTCTGTGTCAAATGAATAAATAAAACATTAAAAAAAAAAAAAAAAAAAGAAAATTTTCATTCCAAAAACAGATGACCTAGAAGACCCTCAACCACGAACTTCTTCCAGCCAAAAACATGCAACAAGGTCCCGTCCAGGTTTCTGATGATTCCAGCCTGTGACTTCCTCTTCAAGCCACACTCATCATTCACCAGGTTAGTGTAACCATTAGTGGTGAAGACACTTGCTCCAGGGAAGGGGACATACAAATAAACCCAACAATTTTTATAAGAGGCACGGAGAGCACCAAATTTCACTACTTCAGACTCAATCCGACCCCTCACCTAGGATGAAGGGGCTTGAAACCCCCACCTTCTAAGGAAATAAAGTGCAGCTTGACTGGCAAAGCAGTCCTGAAGACTGCCTCATGAAGGCGCCTTCCCACCTTTCCACTCAGGTTCCTAACGGACAAGCCAGAAAAGCCTTAGTTACGACGATGTAGCCAGCACACATGATGGGACAGGATGGGACGAGAGGAGAGGAAAGAGGGAAGGGAAGGGAAAAGAAAAAGAGCTCTCACGCATCTTTGAGCCAAATAACACAGGCAACCACCTCACGTGTGAAGAACTGACAAATATGAGGGGTTCTGAGTCATTGCCAAGAAGAGGGTGAGCAACCGGGGCTTTGGAGAGCTTAGAGCCCTGCTCCTGTCAAGATTAATATCGCTATCACTGATTAGATGCAGACCCAGACTAACAGGTTTACTTATTGGAGATTTAGATTCCTATTGCGCCATCTGAATAACGTCCCAGGAGATGTGAACACAATGTTCAGCTCGAGACGGAAGAATTAAGTCATTCTGAGAATCTCTACTGAAATCAGAGAGAAAGGACCCTGAGAGAACCTGGGAGACAAGGATGAGGAAGGAAAGATCACAGGAGGTTCTGGGCAAAAGACATCTGTGGATGGCTTAGACAGATGTATGAACAGCTGTGCTCACATCAGAGCAAACCCCTGCTTTGAACCCCTCTCTTTTAAAGGGGGACTGACAGAACTTCCCTGAGATATGTCTTTCTCAAAGACAGTTTAAGACTGCAAGGTGTGCTTTTGAAACGAAGGTCGTTTTTCTCATGGAACTGTAGAAGTCTTGCAGAGCGTGAACCCCAGGGCTGACAATGTCGGTAACGGCTGCCAGCCCCTCTGTGTCCTGGAGGCACGACCCTAAAGAAGGAACTCACCCTCTCTGAACGTTCAGATGAAAGGATACATATCCATAATCGATACACAGTAGTTCCCTTCCCCCTCACTCAACTCACTCTTCTACAGAAACGGAGCAAGACAGCATGATGACCGAACGTCTGGCATGACCCTCAGTCTGTCCAGCACTTGCTGTGCTGGGGCCTCAGGGATAAGGATCCTGTGTCATCGCAGAATGGGTGGCTAGGCGGGTGGCCGGGAAATGATGGGTCGGTCTGGTTGGAAAGACCCCCAGGGCTCCGGGCGGGAGGGTTTCCTGACCTGAGATAAAGTAGCCTTCTCTTCCCTACACACATTCTCCAGAAATTTCTACCAAATACATACAGAAATCACTGCCAATACTATAGTGGTTGCGAGGATACGGACTTGGCCTGAGGCCACTGTCATCACTCGTGGGCAGTCACGTGGCTGCGAGGGGACAAACAAGGCCAAGCGCCAGTTCACAGGGCTAATGCAAACAACTGATGGAGGCAGCCTCCCAGAGGAAGGCCCGTATTCTAGCACATTCCACCTTCCTCCTCTTCCGTGACATTTCTGGGGTTGCGCCAATTTCACCAAATGCTTGAAAGGCAGCTGTCTGAAGCCCTGTCGATTTTCCTGAAGATAACCTCCTCGGACACCCACCCAAGCTCACTCCTTGAGGAACCGGCCCCCAGAGGCTACACTGTGACCCGACCATTCTCCCTATACTCTACTTAATTATTTAAGGAATGAGACATTGTTTCCTTTGTGGGCAACATTTTCAGAACATTTAAAATTCATGGGAGAAGCCAAGGAGCGGCTTTTTTTAGCTCCCTCCCTTAAAGCAAGTTGATATGGCTTTCAATCAGACTGTGGGATTCCAATTCCAGTCTTCCAGAATATTCCAACCTTGGTGAGGCATGCCTTTCAGAAAAAAGACTGAGAGAAAACAAAACAGTGAATAAAAGAGAGAGAGAGAGAGAGAGAGAGAGAGAGAGAGAGAGAAAAAGAGGAAGTTCTGACAGAGCCAAACTCGATTAATCATCACTTTTGTCTCATGGGAGTCACTTTTAAATTTAGCCGATCTGGTTCTGTTGGTGCCAAAGTAAGGTAGGAGCCCAACCATCCCTCGAACACACTGGGTGCGGGGGCATCCGGGGGCCCCCCTAAGAGAGAAAGCTGTGCTCAACCCCGGCCCACAAGCTCCACCCAGCTCGGGGTGGAAGGGAGCCCAGTGCCACACGCCACGGAGGTGGGCGAGGGAGGGCCCGTGAGGGGGGCTCACCGCCCTGAATGAGACGTGGGGAGGAGCTAAGGCAACACCACACAGAACCTACGTCCCCCATCACAGAGGAGTCAACTGAGGCCCCCAGACAGGCCGAGGGCCCACTCCCCAAGATGGTATTTAATTCTCGGCCTCCAAAGAGGCAGGCAGGTTTCCCAGGGCCCCTGGAGCCCAGAGCTACACACCTGAGCACCTGCGGGGCGCTTCGTCTCAGAGACACTCTCCCTGAGGATGGAGAAAACCCAGTAACACCCTGAGTGGTTTACTCCTCAGAGCAAGAACACCCGGACAAAGTTCCTGCCGGCATCACAGGCCCCCCGGTTCTGTGTGCATACCCCACTTGGGACAGGGGCTTGCAGGACCCCTCAGACACCCACAGAGCCAAACCCAGGCTCCCTGTGCCTCCCTCTCCCTGACTCAGGTTGCCCCAGTGGAGGCCACACACCTCAAGCCCCCCACCATCAATTGTCAGCTGGTGGCCCACGTGGAAACCACTCTCCCCTCCCCCACCCGCACCTCCCGACCCCAGCTGTCCCTCTCCAGCTAAATGCACCCCCAAGTCTTTTTAACAGTGGCACTAATCTCATTTGGGTCACAGACTCCTTTGAAAATCTGATAAAAATGATGGGTCTCTCCCCCAGAAAACACCTTCATAGGATGCCCCATGCAGTGTGGGGGAGGGGCATTCACAGACCTCTGAAAGGCACAGAGAAACCACTCTGTAAGACCCCCTCCTCCAAACCCCCCTCCCTCTGCTCTGCTGCCCCTTCTCCAGGTAGCCAACCACACATCTAAATTTGGACAAACTCTGCCAGAATCAAGCGAACCAGACCCATCACCTCCTTTATCACAGCAATTACATGCTTCGGCGAAGGTCTTCGACATTTCTGTTGGCATTTGGGATGGACACATCACCAGGGTTGACTCACAGGAGCTCACTTTCAACTAGAAAGCCCGACTCTCTCACATGCTTGGAAAGATCTGCCCTGTCACCAACACCCCAAGACGGTGAACCCTTCCCACCCCTTCCTGGGAGAGCCCAGACCACACCTTCCTGGTCTCAGGCCTCTCTTGGGCTCCAGGCTCCTCCCTATGCCGTCCACCCCTCCAGGGACCCGCTGACACCAGCAGCCCTGCCGGGGTGGTCTCTTAACCTTCACACCTTCCCTAAAACCAGGTCGGTCCCTGAGGACTGTGCACAGCTCTGTTCCTCCCCCGCGCACGCAGGCAGAACCCCAGGGGACACAGAGGATGGTGCCCTTGTGGCCCCAGCCAGTGGCTCTCATCATGCCCGTGGAGGCAGGGCCACCCCAGCCCCCTGCCTTCTTGCCCGTGCTCACCAGCCTCCGAGTCATTTCCTGCCACCGATCGGGGGCCCAGCTCTGGGCCCGGCTTGGCTCTCTGCCTACCTCCTGTCACAGTCGCCATGCGCCTGGATACCCCGCAATGCCCTGAACTCAGTTCCTTGTCCTCTGCTGCAATGCCTTCTTCCCTGCACCCCTTCAGGGGCACGCTCTCACACCTATGCATGGGACCCCTTGTCTCCAGAAAGCACCCCTCCAGAATGTGACTTTAGGGTCCCTGGCTTCCTGCCCACATGGCCCATCCTTCCAGTCTCCATTCCACTAACCTACTTGCTCTCCACCAGCCACCTCCCAGCTTCCCTCTCATCCTCTGCGGCCTCTACCCAGCCCATGGGTTGGTCACAGCTGCCAACCTATATGAATACTCTACCCCCCCCAAAGCCTGGCAAAACCCCGGCCAGGTGCACCCTGCCATCCACCCCCTCCAGGCCCACACCCAAGCCACTGGGCAACATCACAAAACTGGGTGGACAAGTTTCGCTCTAAATTCATGTTCTCTGACCTCAGTCACTCTGCAGTGGCCCACAAGCTTGGGGTTCCCTAGTAGGCTTGCCACTCACTCCCAGACAATCCACACCTTCTTCTGCTCCAACTTCCCACACCCTGACCTCCACCCTGGCTCTTGGCTCATGACCCTGCCCCCTACTTCTTAGAGAAAACAGAAGCCACAACGAGAGCTCATGCACCTTCCACCACACCCAAACCTGCCTGTATCTGCCCCTTCCCACGACAGATGCCTCCCTCCCTGCTCCAAAGGACAGCCCTTCCCCTGGGGCTGCACCCCACCTCTGGCATCCCCTGTGGGCCTTGGCTCCTCCGTCATCCGCCTTCTCTTAGGCGTCATCCACGTCCGCACCCATGGGCGCTGAGGTCTTCCTACCTTAAATACATCTTCATCAGCAGCTTCTCCTGCTCTTGCCCTACTCTGCTCCCTCTCTGCAGTCCAGCCTCCCTACTTTGCCAACCACGTGGCCCATGGTTCCACCTCACCACTGACACAGTTCATGGTGAGGGCCACCAGCAGGTGCCACTGTCCCCTGGTTGGAGGCCACCTCCCAGCAGTGCAACACGGACACCCAAACCCTCCCCCTGAGACGCTTCTCCATCGGGTACCCTGATGCCATCAGCCCAGTTCTTCTCCCTCCCCGCCACTCCTCCCTCCTCTTCTTGGCTGGGTCCTCATCCTGTACCACCATGGAGACAGGGGTGCTCTGGGCTCGACCCCCAGCCCTCTCCTCCTCTGCCCACCCTCTCTCCATCATGACCCTGCCCTATCTCCAGTCTGACTTCTGCTGTGCCCCATATGCATACAGTTAACTGTCACTCCACTCATTGCCTCAAGCTTGACATGTGGATTCTTCACCCTGACACCCCAGCCCTGCTCCTGACCTGCTTCTCCCTGAGGCTTCCCCACATCTACTAGGTGCTTACACCAGAAACCAAAGGAGTCCTCCTATTTCCTCCCTCTCCTTCATCCCTTACCCCACATCTAGTCCCTCTGAAAGTCCTGATGAACCCATCTTCAAGCTCTATGGAATCCCCCCACTCCCCTCCCTCTCCTCTGTGACCTTCTTAGCCTCAGACAGCATCTTTGGTCACCCAGAGCCCAGGAACCTTGCTCCTGCCCCAATTCTTGTCCCCTTCCTCTCCAGTCGCCACAGAACACAGGGATCATCTTCCTAAAAACTTAAAGAGGAGTGCGTCACATCCCTGGTGAAACCTTCAATCTTCCTGATTTCAACTTCAATATTCCAGGCAGCTCCTTCCCACTCTCCATCTGTACACCGGCTCCTCCCTCTACCTGGAATGTTCTGTTCCCATTCTTCACACGAGGCAGTGGCTTAAATGTCCCATTTTCAGGGAGGCGTTTCTGAGCATGTTCTCAAGTCCGTCTCAGCCCCTGCTTCGTTCCCTTACAGCACTGAGCATGACTCGCAGGTTGTTTCGTTTGTGAATCCATTTACAATCGGGTGTCAGGGGGAGACACGCGGAATCTGTCTCCTTCGCTAAAATGTAAATTCCACGGTTTAAGAGGAACCATGTCTGATTTACTCGTTAGGGATTATATATCGAAACCATGATATTTTGGATTACAGGCTTCAAATACATTAAAACTTATTTCACCTGTTTCTTTTTGCTTTTTGAATGTGGACTTTAGAACATGAAAAATTCCATATGCGGCACTGATATTTCCACTGGACTGGCTGGTCTGGTTGTCAAGGATGGGGGAGAGGCAAATGATGACAGGTTGACATAACACTGCATTAGAATGAAATGTTGTAGCTGATAAGCAATATACAGGGGCACGGGCCAAGTCCTCAGCGTACCCAGAAGACAGGCGGATCAACCTTGGCGACAGCAGACTTGAAATGCCAAACAAATGAGGCTGAAGTCACAGATCGTTGCCATGAGCTGGCTGCCTTGCCAGTAGTTTCCATCAGCTGCTCAACACGTGTGCACATGTGAAAACCAACACTGGGAAGACAGAGGACGTGTTTCAACATGGCCGGAGAGCAAGTATCCTAATGCCAATGCCAACTCTAGTGGCTTCCCAGGCCACTGTGAATGAACACAGTCTAGATATTCTTGTGTGCACAACGCTCAATGCTCCCATCTCCACCTCTCCCCTTCTTAGAAAATGTGACTCATCTTGAGAGACAGGGCTTTGTTGTGACTTGGTCTCTCTGGCCAGGTTGACTTTGGGCCGCCGTGAGACTCCCTGAGCAGGGCTGAGTGGGGGGTGAAGTGCAGCAGCAACTAGCCCACCTTCCACGAGACACCTGCTCAGCCTGATGGGGGCAGGGGCACTGACGAGCGACCACCACCCCGCCCCTGCCCTCCAGTGTCCAGCTCACCCTGCAGGTCAGCACAGTAATGTTCATCCTCCCAGAGATTATCTGCTCCCGTGGAGCAAGGAGATCCACTTCTCACAGAGGTTAATAAACTTACAGATCTCATTATTCGAAGAGGTCATGCTGGCAAGAATGTTAATGCATTTTTGAGACAGGGTCTAGAAGAATTATTAAAACAGAACAATGGCCACTCAGAGGAGCGAGGGCAGAAAGGGGACCGATGGGGATGGAGCAGGCTCGCCCTCCTCCCGCACGGTGTTCCCCAGCTTCATGTGGCACAGCACTCAGGGTCCAGCCCACCCCATCTCTGTACGCCCACTGTCGGGGTCTGGGACCACCTGCCTCTGCTCCCGCTCCCAGGTCGCTGAGTGTGCTGGCAAGTTTTCTAGCTGTGGTGACCGGCACTGTCACAGACTCCTGCTCTTGGACCTCCAGCTGGGCCCTCAAGGTTACTCACAGGGTATATCTGACCCAGGCTAACTCCTTGCCCCAACCTCCACAACCAGATGCATCAAACCATATATTTCTTCCTGATCTACCCCTGGTCCTCTGATCAGTTCTTTAGCTCACACTGAGAAGGAAAAGCCAGCCACCCAGCTCCCTTCCCACCATAGCCTCAGAATGCCTCCATCCCTGCACTTCGCCTGGTCTCAGCGGATGACCCTCTGGCGCCTCTGGAGGCTCACTCGTCCCTGGAGGCTCTGACCTCTCACTTTCTCTAGTGTCTTCAATCTCCTTTTCTTTGCCCTCAGCTCTCACATGCTCAATTTAGGAGATGAAGTTAACCCTCTTCCACCCTGACTCACCCACCAGCTCACCTTCATCTTTAGCTAGTCTACTCCTCACCACGTATCCACTCCCTGACAAGCCTTAAATGGGGTGAAGCTTTACACTGGACTAGAGGTCCCCTTAAAATCCATCCATGCCCTAACACCTGCTCCACACTGCAGTACTGGGGTGCACCTTGGGTCACCTTTCTCCAAGCTCTCTAAGGCCTTGGCTCCAGAAGCAGCTGCCCTCTCGCCTCCTCTCCTCTGGCCTCTGTCTCGTCCACTGGCTTCTTCTCAATCATTTCAACCATCGCTCTTACCCAGAACTACACTCTCATCTTCCAGACCCGTCCTCTCCTTGGAAGACCAGAGGCGATGGCTCCCAAATCCATACCTCTCGTTCTTTTCTGACTGCTGAGTGCCAGAGCCCAATTTCCACAAACAGAGGCCACCCCATGCAAGATCCACCCCAGATGGAAATGCATCATATCCACCCAAAACTAAGCTCTCCCAACTGCCCCCCAAAAAACTGCACCTCCCCTATGATCCCAACTTCAGCCAATGGCACCAGCCACACAGTCGAGAAACATCTCAACGGCTCGCCCCCCAGCCTCTTCCTTTCCCTCACCCCAGCAAGCAAGAGCTGTGGGTCCACTGGCCCCGTGACCGGCACGGGTGATGTGGATCCCAGGAAGTGCACCTGAAGAACGTGGGCTTTGCTCCCAAACAGACTCAAGCTGGAGTCCCAAATTCTACCGCTTCCTGTGGGGACCTGTGCAGATCATGGGGTCTCTCCGGGCCAGTTTCCCCAACCACGAAAGTGGGGGCTGTGAGATTAAGTGAGATACAGACACAGCAACCCCAACCTGCTAATGTCTCATGAAATGATGGCTCCATTTGTGTCCCAAGTTAGTGACGCTTTAGGAAAGACTCTCCGGCTCACCCAGCGGGGTGGGAGGACCCAGTGAGGTGCCGAACATATATGGTCCGTTTTCTTGTATTTCGAGTATTCCCGGAGGCTGCTCGGATCCGTAACTGAACCAGGTGAGGGTCACACCACATACACCTGTGCTGTGTGTTCTCTCTCCTCTCTGCCCCTCTGCTCCCGGCATGGTCCACAGAATAACGTCCTTGCTCCCAGTGTTACTCTCATCTTCAAGCCCGAAAATATTCTCTCCTGGCTTGCAGACTGAAGTCCAAACCCCCCGGTGGACAGCACATGTCTGCCTCCCACCGGGGCCTCTCCTGCCCCCAAGCTCACTGCCTGCTGCTGCCTGGGCCAGGCCTCATTCTTTGGTCCCAGAACCATCTGCTCCCCCCACCCCCTGCCTTTCAGCCTCACCTCTGGCGGGCTCCCTGCCACTCCCAGGACTAAGTCCCAGCACTCCCAGGACTAAGTCCCAGGCCCATGGGGCAGAGGCCTATACCTTCCCAACCTTCCAACTCCCGAACCGGCGGGCACCTCACACTCTCCCTCACCTCCTCACCCACTGCTCCCAGCTAAGGCGCATCAAAATGTGCCTTTCCTCAACTCCTCACAACGACCCTATGATGTCAGTACCATACCATTCCCATTTCACAGATGAAGATACTGAGGTTCAAAGGAGGTCATTGTCTGACCGGGTCACATGGCCAGGTGAACAGGAAGCCAGGACTGAGTCCGGGGTCTCTGTGCTCGAGCTCCGTGCTTCACCAATGCCCATGGGTCTGGGCAGAGCTCTGCATCTTAGTGTCTCCCACCCACCCTGTCCAAACTCCTCCTCATCTGCCTGGCAAACTCCTACGCACCCTTCAAGACCCAGTTTGAAGATCACCTCCTTCAAGAAGCCTTCTCACACCTCTTCCAGGAGAAAGCACTTCGGTCTCATGCCTAGTTCAACAACAGGGCCTGTCCCACTGCCTTCGTGATCTGCTTACCATCCTTCTCCCTCAGGAGGGCAGGGGCCCTGAGGAAGAGATGAGGGGTGGTGAGAAAGGAGTCTGGAGCCCTAGAAGCAGGTGAGGGCCACAAAACGCAGGGCCCCAAAACCTACTGGTGCGCAGTCCACACGGCCCCTAGCCCCGTATTCCCCGGAGCTGATCCATGAGGTAAAGTCCATCCGATGACCACCATCTCCCTGGACTAGAAGCCTCAGGGGGCCACACACACAGATGGTCTCCTGGATGAATGAGCGAACATACCACTAATCGAACGAAGGGTTCTCTGACCAGCAACACGAATCCTTAGTCTGATGCCCACACTGGGGAGAAACCCCTCATTTTCTCCTCCCCACGAAAGCAACTGGTTGGCAGACTGGCTTTCTTGTTGGCATACATGGGTCGGCTCTCCTGACCTTCCCCGCCCCCGGCCAGTGACCGTCCTGCACCCACAACACCAGGGAGCCCTTGTGCCATGAGCAAGGCTTCAGAGGGCAAACCCATGCTGTCGGGGCCGCCGGTGACAGGGACCCGACGCTGGCAGTGCTCGGGGCTGGGAGCAAGCCACCGAGGAAGGAGGCGGAGCTGGGGGGTGGTGACGAGAAGATCCAAGATGAGGGACGGCACATCCCTGACCACATATTCCAGAAGGTTCTTCAGGGCTCACCCGCCAAAGCCCAGCCAACGCAGAAACGACGGCGATGACAACGGCAAGGAAGATACACCTGGCCACCAGGCACTGGGTGCTTACGTGCCAGGCACTGTGCTCAATGCCTCACACACGCCCCCTTGCTCAGTCCCCTCGCCATGCATTTACAGAGGAGGACAGGGACATGTGAGAGGGAAAATGACTGGTTCAAGCACACAGCCTGGGGGGAGCACTTTACTTCACCGTCCTCCTGGCCCCCGGCCGGTGGCCCTCTGTCACCCTGAGGAGAACCACTGGGGGAGAGTTCTCTCCTCAGTCACCCCGAGGCGGCAGAGAGCTCACCCTCAAAGCCCCTGAGCTGGAATCAGCCTTGAAGCCAGCCCTCTGGGAGCTCCTCCTCCAGCCCTCTGGAGCCTCCCAGAACAGGCTCCATTGCCCCTCCCCATGAGGGCCTTCCCGCTGTCCTCCTCCCCCAGCGCAGCCGAAGGCCAAGCTAGTCTCCTTCCCTCCATGTATCTGCACAACTCCATTAAAAGCTTTCCCAATTAAAGATCCCAGAAGGAATCCAATGCCCAGACAGCAGCGTCTGCAATATTCCTCACTAATTGGGCCCCTGTGGATACCCCCGACCCAATAATCCCGACGAGAGTACCCCCCAGAGCCAGGGGACAGAGCCTCAGCCACCCTGACTTGGGGCCTCCCCAGGGCAAGGCAAAAAGAAAGGGGCCTGCCAGAGCCCCTCCCTCAGCTGGGACCCAGCTTCGACCGGGCTGGGAGACACCTGTATACCGAGGTTCTTAGCGCACACCCCTCAGGCTAACCGCTTCGGCTGGTGGCGATGCCACAGTCCCCGATTCCCCAGAGCAGTAACAACAGGACTATCAACCGGGCTTGTGAATAAAAATGGGGTTTTTTTCCTCCCCTTAAATCTCTTTAGTCGTTGACAAATGTCTAAATGTGTTCCCCACAAGCATACTTTTATTCTAACAAGCTAATTTGAAATATAATTTAAATAAATTCTCCCCGAACGATACCATATGACGAACAGCGCCCGGCGGCACAACTGCTGGAAACTTCGTCGCGGTTTAGCGGAGCCTCCCAACCTGCCACTTCCCACGCAAGCGCTCCCCACTTGGAAACCGGCCCCATGACGCCGGCGCTCACCTCCAAACCCAGGAACACTGCACCTGATCTAGAGAAAAGTCTAGCTCAGGACTTGGCACCTGAGGGTTCTAATCTTCGGAAAAATGCTTTTTCTCGATTGTAAATCTGTTTTTGGACTGCTGTTTACCTTTTTTTTTTACACTATTAAAAAAATTATCAAAGCCTAATTGACATACAACGTCATAGGGAGTTTTCTGCTCACTGCTTTTTTGAGAAAGGTGGAGTTAAAATTTTCTTTTCAAGTGCTTCCCCTCCCCACTCCTTTGACCAAAGGGAAGTCTTCTTCCAAAGGTTTTAGATGCCTGTGCTGGCTGAGGTGACAGGTCACAAGGTTTATCCAGGTTTTGTGTGTGTGTGTGTGTGTGTGTGTGTTTTAATTGCCTTCCAGTGAAAGCAGGAACTATAATGTCCTTCCCGTGTATCTGTCCCTGCCAACCCTTTTGCCAAGGGAATTCTCCGAAGGAGGGGTTGTGGTGCCCACCGGGCAAAGGGCTTTGAAGCCGAAGAGGCACTCAGGGGTGGGCATGGGAGCTTTGACTTGCAGAGAACCTCCTCATCCAGGTCTGGAAGGAGAATCACTCTGCCCTGATATTTCCAAACAAGCAGAAACAATTTGAGCAGCTGGGTCCTAGTCCACCAACCACCCTTAGCAACAACGATGAATCCTTGATGTTCTTACCAAGATTCACTAAGGAGCAGTGACTCACCCAAAATTACACAGTCGCCGCAAATTACCCAATCTTAATTGTGATGCTGGTTTCTCTACCGTTTTTTCCCCTTGGTAATTCATTTAGAGCAGCCAATTGCTTTAAGGAATTGTCAAGATGTCTTTTTTTTTTTCTTCTAAAACTCTGCCTGTTCTAGAGGGCATTCAAACAAGTTTACAAAGATGTATGAAATTTAGCAAAATGACAACTTAGAAGTAGGTGTGAATTTAAAGACTGATGGTGTATTTATAGTTACTGGCATGAAAAGATGTCCACTCAAGGTATTTTAAGTTGCAAAACTTATGTTACAAAACAGATGTAGGATATGATTCCATTTTGTTAAAAATACATTTGTTCCAGGTAGACCTACATCTAGACACAGAGACACAGATACACAGGGAGAAGTCTGCAAAGACAGACATCTGACTGCTGGTGGAGGTCATATCTGAGACGTGGGATGACAGGTAATTTTCACTTCCTTCTTTAGGCTGTTATGTTTTAGTATGAACATGTAGCATTTTTATAATTAGAAAAAAGCAAAGCTATTTTTATTTTGTTAAGAAAAAAAAAAAAAGGAAGAAGTGGTAGATGAGCCAGAAGGGAAGCAAACAAGGGTAGGGCCATACGACGGAGCAAGGAATCAAGGTAACGGATGAGGTCTGATAAATTTGCTATGAGCGACCAGATATTTACCTCTAAGTTCCCCAGGAGCCACTACAGAAAAGAAAGCTAATGATTTACACAAATCACAACATCCACTTGACAGAAACAAACCCCCTGCTCGGCTCTGAGTCCTCCTTCAAGGGACCGTGTGGGAGCAGCCCCGTGCCCTTGGCTCCTCCATCGTCGAACTCAAGGATAAGTGGTTTGGGGGCTGTTCCAGAGTAAAGTCAGAGTAAAGTCAACCCAAAGAGCATTCACTCATTCCTCTCCATTCATTCATTCACTCATGCCATACATATCTATTTAGCGCCTATCCCCATTCCAGAAACTGTGTTTTTTTTCCCAGCTCTGGCACAAAGGGGACACTAAGGACTGCCGACAGCCTGAGGGTGGTCCTAAATGCTAACAGCCCCCTGGCACTCCCTACAGCACACTAGGGCACCTGTCCTAAGTGCCCCAAATAGGCTGGCATTGCCTCCGACACCCTTCGGATGACAACATTTTCTTTCAACTCACATAGAAAGCTGGTACTTCTCTCTGTGGCTTATCTGAGATTCTAAAATACAAACTCCACAAGGGCAAGAAATGACCTAGTAGGTCTGCTCATCCTGCATCCCCCAAATGCCTTCCAGATGAACAGACTGAACGAGCCTTAGGAAGTGAAGTTTCAAAAACCAAAGACAGGACCAAGAAAGACAAGTTCCCTCAATGTATCTGAGAGATACACGATATCTGTTTTAGTCAACACGAACCCCAGAGCAAAGCCCGTACTTTGCAGGAGGAATGGAAAGTTAGAAGGGAAGGAATGAACAACAACAGAAAGCTAACCAGTATAGATTACCGAAAGAAGGCCCAAGGCGTCAGATAACCACGGCTGTGCCCGCCACACATTGCAACATAATCTTAGCTGGACAAAACAAATGAGCACATAAACTGAAGCCAAACAGAACTACAGTAGATCTTGTTTGTAAACACTGGCAGAATCAGCTAAAAGTCACAACAGCAGGCAAGCCGGCTTCTCTATTACCTTTTGCAGGCGGGTAAAAAGATAATTTACAACCCCAATACTCGGATGACAGCTGACAGCCCGAGAATTAACCCAAGTCATAATAAAAGCTAAATGGCTTGCTTTAGCATTAAAAGAAAATTGCACCCAAATGTGATTTCTTTCTGTCTTGGCCCTTGCAACCCTCAATTAAGCAAGCTATATAAAAGGTAATTCAAAAATTATCACAACTTCCAGGCCAGCATCCAAGCAAGGCCACCCACCACAGTCAAGCATTAACTCAATCAAAAAGTCCTTGGGGCCTACTAGGTGTCGGTCACCGTGATAGGTGTTGAGAGACGCTGGTGAAAAAGCTAAGACTCGATCCTTTTGAGATGCTACTGGGGAAGACAGATTATAAACACCTGAACAAAGCCCAAGTGATGGCAGGTGGGCTGTGATGAGCACGTGCAGACAAAAAGGTGTGGCTATGTTAGCAAGCAACAGCCGTGTTCAGAAGAGACTCTGCAGGTGACCCTGATGTTGGAATTGGAAGCGTGAGAAGGAGGAGGGTATCTGCAGACGGGAGAGCGAGTTCAAAGATCCCCAGGCAGAGCACAGACAGAAATGAGGCGCACGTTAGCAGAAGGCAGGGAGGGACAGGCCAGAGTGACCGGGAAGCTGGGGATGAGGCACAGGCCAGCCCCCTATGGCTGGAACGTGTTCAAGGAGGAGGGTGACGTGATCTGATTGGTGGTTTTATAAGCCAGTCACTCGGGCTCCTGTGTGAACAGACTGGAGATACCCAGGGTGGAAGCTCGGGGACTTGTTAGGACGTTGGTCCAGGAAGGAGGCAACGGTGGCCAGGACCAGAGTGGGAGCTATGATCGTGAGGACAGGTGGACACCAGATAACGTCCTGGAGGGGGAACCATGAGACTCACTGGTGGCAGGGATGTGGTGGGTGAGACAGAGGAGAAGCAAGGACTACTCTTAGCAAGTGGGTGGATGGTGGGGCCACTGACTGAGATGGAGACGATGAAGGGAAGGAGCGAGCTGGAAGGGGGATCAAGAGCTCCATTCATGGACAAGAGCTGGAAGCCCCCAGAAGGGCTGTGTTGGAAATAAAAACATAGGAGTCACCAGCAGGGGTGGGGTGGGGGGGGGTTGGATAACATAGGAAGAGAGTGTCGAGGGCACAAAGAACACTGTCTGGTCCCTAAGTAGCCCCATCATTCAGAGGTCAGAGAGGCAACAGCAGGAAGACTGAAGAGGAACCATGAGAAAGGTGAGCAGAAAACCAGGGGAGTGTGGTGGCCAGAAGCTGGAGGGCACTGGGGCGGGGGGGAGAGCTGTTCCAGGAAGGAGGCAGTGGCCACTGGTGAAGAACACGGCCAAGGGGCTAACACAAGGACAGAGATCCCGCAGTGGAGGAACGACTGCAGAACGTGGAGGGCGACAAATGGTAGAAGAAAAAAGCTGATAAAGAGACTGGACTTGGGACATATCTTCTGAGATGTTTTCAGGTGAACTGGAGCAAAGAAGTGAAAGATGACAGAAGCTAAAGCTAGGCTCTCCAATATGGCAGTCACTACCCACATGTGGCTGCTTCCATTTCGGTTAAATTAAAAATTCAAGTCCTCGGTCATGCCAGACACATTTCAAGTGCCCAACAGCCACATGTGGCCGGTGGAAGCCATATCGGGCCCTGCAGACAGAGCACATTCCCTTCAGTGTGGAAAGGTCTACCGGACAGCACTGAACCAAAGCCCGTGTGTATACGGATGACACAGACCCTGGAGGAGGTGGCCTGATGAGGCAAGAGGGGACCGGATAGACGGTCCTGGGTGGGGGACACAACAGGAGGGCCTGGCCAGCTGCAGAGACAGGGCCAGGAAAGCCACCAGGACAGCTGCCCGCGGGACTGCAGGGGGCAGGGACGTGAGGCTGGGATGTGAGGCTTTCCCTGGTCGGTGGCTCCTGTTTTGTCAGTGAAGGTGTGGGGGGAGAGGAAACACAAACTTACTGGGGAAACCACACGTTTAATGCACAACACTTCACAGAAGAGAAACGGAAACAGTGAATGTCTAACAGGAAAAGCATCTTAGGTGGGGAAGAAGTAAACTCGGATTTTTTTTTTTCCTTAAGTCTTGGCCACGTCTGCACAGTCGAGCCGTCACAGGGTAACAGGGCCGGAGGACCACAGTGAGGTTCTCCACTGGCTGCCCTTTTGTTCTTTCCCCCATCCTACTCAACTCTCGGAAAGGATGACATTGGTTCTATTTTCGGTGAAAATGGCTCCCTCCACCCTCCTCTGTCTGAACTGCTTATCCAGCCTTAGCTCCATCTCAATTTTCAGCCATGGTTAGTATGTTCACATAAATTACAGAAGAAAGGTATGTATGGAAACTGGCTGAAGTAGGCAGGAGTTACAAACCAGCCCTCACCTACAAGAAGTGAGTAACAGACATGTACTGAGTGATGTTAAAAGTACAGGAAAGCCACATTCCACTTAAACCCGATCCCCAAGCTACTCCTCCCTGATGCTCCACAAACAAAAATTACCTTCTGACATTTTCTTTAAGCTTTTATGAGTAAACATTTTCATTTCCACAGAACTATTTGATCTCAACCACAGAGTTTCAATATTTGTTTTTGATCACGCAAGTGTGTTGAGTTGGTTTTATGGCTGTCTGTGGGGGGGACGGAGAGTTAAAATTACCAGATCCCTTTTATCTTCTATCTTGAGACCCACATTTGCCAACTCCTTTTTCCCCCTGTACATTTTTTTTTTTAAGTATGAAATCTGAGAACCTCAAAGGTTCGCGCTGCACAAAGAGCAGCCCTTTCATAGTCTACCAAGAGGTCACTGGAAATGTTACAGAAAACCTGCTTTCCCCCCAGGGCGCCTCTGGCATACTCACCCACAGTCTCTCTCTGTGTGACATCGCCTGGACTGGCACCGATGTCTTAAGCAAATCTCTCAGCCCCTTTCTCTCCCACTGTCCTGTTCATGGAGGTCTGGGGCCCCCACACTTGCCTTCATCGAAATTGCTCTCCGCCTGCCTCTGGTTCCTTCCGACACCTTGCCCACAGATAAGGTTCACTGAGAAAGAGGACTCCAGAAAGTTACCTGGAGTGAGGTGCCATAGAGCCACTGACCGGTGGGAGCTAGATCAGGCCACCAGGACAGTCTGCCCCTTTCCACTCCTCCGCAACCCCATACACAAAAGTAAACCCACCCGGTGGGCTCTCTAAACCCACCCGGCAAAAGTCACGAGAAGCACAGTCTGAAGGGCTCTAAGCACAGCAGCAGGGGACACTCTAGTGATTCTGGAACTCTGGTTCACTGACCCACACGCCCACCACCCCCGTGGCCGCTGAGGGGCTGCGGCTTCCCCTCTGCGGACGCACGAAATGTCCTACAAACACTCATCAGCTGTCCAACCTGGGGACACTCGCCGAGCCACTTAAGACATCAGTTTCCTCATCTGTAAAATGGGCATAATGGCTGTTCCCGGAATAAGGAGAGCGCACCTCACCGCGTGCTCCCGTCGGGTGAGCAGATGTAAGGAATCCATGTGTTGTTAGTTAGCACCGCGGCTCCCTGACTCACGGCGCCTACTGCTCGCAGCAAGGGAGAAAGCAGTCCTGCTTTTTGAATTACTTTATCTACGCACAAGCATTAGTCAGTTGGACAGAGTATTTCAACTTCTCCCCTGAGCATCTTACTCCGTTGTGTGGAGATTGGAGCCTCCCGCCGGCTCCTTCCAGCCTTCCTCACCCTCACCCGTCTCAAAGCGAGTCAAAGTCCACTATTCCTACGCTCAGGGCGGGGGAGGGGTCACGATTATTCCGTCTGTTCCCTCCTCAGAAAAACTTCTATTTCCATTCTGCTTGCAATAAGCCCAGCCGTGGGGGACGACGAACTGCTTCTCGCGCTCACAAACACAGGCCCGGGAGTTGATCGCGCCCGGGCCGGCTCGGAGGCGGAGGGCCACGCGCGCAGGGCCGAAAGTCCGCGCCCAGGCCGGGCTGTCCCTGCAGGGCGTGGGGGGACCCGCGCGGCGGGGC
>LNAC01000272.1:248375-269873 GCA_002007465.1 Ailurus styani
CTTCCGCGCGGCGCCCTTCCCCGGTGGGCGGCGTGGGTGCGCCCCCGCCCCTGGCCCGCCCCGGGGGAGACTTGTCGCGGGGCCTCCGGGCGAGCATCCCGCCTGCTGGACCGAGAGTCGCCCTCGCAGCTGGAGGGACTTTGGGGCCACCCAAGATTGCAGATGAGGGAACTGAGGCCCCGGCGGGGGGAGGGAGTTAGTTGCCCTAGGTCACATTTTCAGACCCGAGCTCGGGTCTCCTGAATCTGAGATGGGCACGGTCACGCCCCCCCCCCTCCCGAGCTCGAAGCCCTTCATTTTGCTGCCCGTTTCCGGGCTCGGCGGCTCAGGGTGCCCGCCGCCATGAAATTCCGGGAAGCCAACGTGGCAGACGATCCTGCACCTGCTGCAGGTGTTCCGGGCTCTTCCCCCCGTGAAGATGGGGCTGGGCTCCCAATTAGAGTGTAATCGCTTTTAAGGAGGCTTAATTAAGCTTGGTTTTATTCTTAGAGCGAGGGAAATTGAGATGGCAACAAGAGCTTGAAGAAGAGCAGTTCCTGAATCCCCTGTCCACACAGCATGTTGCGATCCCTTACCAAAGGCTGGCACTGGGACCTTCCGCCCCTGAGGGCCTCCCACCAGATCCTCTGCTGAGAACACACTGCCCACATAAAACCTCCATTTCAGGACAGTTCAAAACAAAAAGTAAAGGAAGAAGCATATGAAGCAAGGCCACCATCTCAAACCTACCCTCATCTCTTCTGGGACCACAAGTCTACCTGCTAACCACCAAGGTCTCCTCTGGGGGCACCCACCCCCTGTACTTCACACTGTGGTCAGTAATTTTCTCAATTACAAATCTGATCATGTCAATCCTAAAATCCTTCAGTGGCTTCCTTCCCACTGTCCTTAGGGTAAAGATCAAGAAACTAAACATGCCTCAAGCCCCTGCCCCATGGTGCCTCCACTGCCCTGTCCAGCCTTTTCTCTCTCTACTCTTGTTTCTGCCCTTAGCCAACGGACCATCCCCCTTCTAGCATCAGGACTTCTGCACATGCTATTCTCGCCTTCTGGGAAGATTTTCTCCTCTCCTGTCTATGTCACTCCTAGTCAATCCCTACTCATTTTTCAGATCTCAGTTAAACTGTCACCTCCTTCTGGAACCTTTACTTAATGCCCTAGACAAACTGTGAACTCCCATATTGCACTTATTATTTGCAATATATATCTGTGAAATTACTAGTGTAATATCTATCTCCCAGGCACATTTGCAAACTCTGTGGAGCCATCTCTTTTTGTTCATCACTGTCTCTCTGGTGCATAAAGCTATGCCTGCACATCCTCCATAAACACCTGTTGAATGAATGAATTGGCATAAGCCAGGCTCCAGACACACAAAATAGGCCAGGGTCTGTAAGCACAAGTGAGTCTGTTCAGAGTCTGTTCAGTACTTGTAGGTCTCCTGGAGGAGACAGATCTATTAGCACCTGAATTCCAAAGAGCAGGAGCGGGGAGGGGGGGATGAGGGCAGTCCTTGGCAGTGTGGAAGGCAGAAGTCAGCAGAAGGGAATAATGGCAGAGGCCAGCTCAGCTGGCATGGGGGTTATCAGCACACAGACCACTGTGTGGCGGTGCAGAGCAGTCTCCCAAATCCCGAACAGGAGTATCTTTTTGTTCCACTGACGGGAACGGCACACCCACTTACCTTGTGAGGATGCAGCCAGGCGAAACAGGTGGAGCTGGTGAATCACTTGGGCTGCTTCCCACAGTCCGTGGGAAGCAGGGCGATGCTGAGGTGGGAGCCCACGGAAGGCTCGATGCTCCATGAGTAAAGTGCCCGTCCCTCTGGACAGAGAGGAAAGCATGGAGCAGACAGGATTGGGAAATAGATGCCCCTCATTTGCATAAACTTTTGAAGACCTGTGGGGAGTGACTTCCCTCCTCTCCTTCAACCCCAGCTCTGGGCCCAGATTGGGTGCTGCCTCTCGGAAGTCTTCCCAGACAAGCCAGAGCCGGGGGTAGGCCCTACCAGCAGCACTTGGTCACCATGGGGTCTCCCTGAGAGGGGAGCCACGCAGTGTCCCTATCCTGCCTCGTGTTCCATCCAAACCATTTGTCACCCCTTTTGTGTGAAAAGTCACCCAGCGACATGCTCTGTGTGGCCCAGTTGTCAAGGAAAAGGATGGGCCAAGTCTCCTCTTTCAAGAGGCCTGAGGTGAAGGGGAGACAGAGGCTGTGCTAGCTGGAGGCTGAGGCAGAGCCAGGAGACTTGGGTATCCTCTTAGGCCGAGCAAGAGGAGCCAGTGGCGGGCACAGACGGAAGATGCGGGTGAGGAGAGGGAGGTCCAGCAGAGAGCGGGGAAGCACAGAGTCCAGCCCCAGGCAGAGGCGTGAGCCTCGGAGTGGAGAGGAGAGTCTAGAGGAGAAACCTGATGGAGAGGATGGGCTGCACTCTTCTCCAGGAAGCAAGGGCGCCTACTGCACAGGCACGAGCAAGAGCAGGGGTGGGGAAAGCCAACTCTGAAACATCAGCTTCAGGAAGGTCAAAGGAGTTGTTTGCCTAGATCCAGAGTTGGGAGTGGGCGGGTCAGAGATGCCCCCAGAAGTCTGGGAAGCCAGACCTTGACTTGCACAAACTCAGGCACTTGGCATTCCTGCCGTTCTATGTGGGTAGCAGAGGCTTCCAGAATCGGATGGCCAGGAACGGACAATCAGCCTTTTTGCACTGACCAGGGCAGATTAGACCCCCTGAGGGGCTCAGCAGAGAGCTGCAGGTGGAAAGCTGAGGAAGCCAGGAAACAGGGAGCAGTCCCTCCTCTGTATGGCTTGTGAACATCGCCCCATCCCCTGCTGCCTTGGTGGAAACGCACTGTGCACTCTCTGTGCCTGATACAGTAGCATTCTACGACTCTGACTTCCCGCCTCTCAAGACCCAGCTCCCAGAGAAATGGCCAGTTTCAGTCTGGGGCAGGATGAGTACAAGATGAGCTAAGGCCTGCTGGAGTACCAGGAAGTAAGGACCTGCTCGAACAGACACGAGGATGGGGACCCAGGAGCCCCTGAAAGAGCTCCCAGTGGCCAAAGCTAGATCACTCTGAGCATTAAGATAAATGACACTGATTAGGATTACGATGCAAAATACGAAACAAGTAGACATCAGCCCATACTTAAGTAAGTTATTAAGGGGACACCTGGGTGGCTTAGTCGGTTAAGTGTCCACCTTCGACTCAGGTCATGATCTCTGGGTCCTGGGATCGAGCCCCACATAGGGCTCCCTGCTCCCTCTCCCTCTCCCACTCCCTCTGCTTGTGTTCTTGCTCTTGCTATCTCTGTCAAATAAATGAATAAAATCTTTAAAAAAATAAATTATTAAGGAAGTGGAGAAGAGGCAAATCTTCCCTACAGATGATTTCCAAATGAGATGTGTAGATGCTCCCCATTCTGGGAGATAGTGTGTGACACACCCCACCCCTCCACCCCCACTCCGTTGAGAGTAGGTCTTAGTATCTTAGTGATTTGCCTTGAAAGAATAGAGTACAGAGAGGGAAACGTGGTAACATCACAGTGGAGGAACCCAGCAGACCAACCTTGACCAAGCGATCAAGGTTAATGTCACCAGTGATGAGCTATGTTGGCATCTTGCACTCTCTGATAGGGTGTGACGAGACGTGTACTTCACCTGCGTGACGCTTTTTTCCCCTAAACCCATAACCCCCATCAAATCATGAGAAACACAGCAGACAAAACCACATTTAGGAGCATTCTACAAAATACCTGACCAGGATTCCTCCATCGAGGTCATGAAAAAGAAAGACCGAGAAACCGTCACAGAGCAGGGGAGACCCAGGAGACATGATGTCTGTATGCATCTGAGATCCTGCACTCGGTCCTGGAAGAGAAAAAAGGCAAATTGGTGAGATCCGAAGAAAAGTCGGGCGTTCAGTGACTAGCGACGCGCTGGGGCGGGCTCCTTGCACTGCCACCCCGTGGAACAGTAAGACACTGATGGCGGGGGCACCCGGGGAGGGGTGTGCAGGAGGTCTAGGTGTTATCGTCCCCACTGCTCTGTATATCGAAAACTGGTCTGAAATAACAAGTTTATTGAAAAAGAAAGTAGCCCTGGGGGTGTCCTGTATGCCAAATCCTGCATGCCCACTCTCCCCTGTCGATGGCGGGAAGGCAAGTGTGCAGAGCTCAGAGCTAGTACCCCAGCGGGTGAGACCTGGGGCTTGACATGGTGTGCAAGACTCCCAAAGCCAGCCGCCCGTACCTGTGCCTTGCCAGGCAACTCGCAGTGAGAAATATGTCTGACACCACAGCCCAGGCCCCGCTTCAACGTTCTCTGCAGACACCTACCTATACAAAATGGAAACAAAAGTTATATATATATGAAAGTTATACAGAACAATTCTTACCCTCTCACCTGCAAAGCATTCAACATTGTCCCTTCTGTTCTATTTTTAAAAGCGGTGCTGCCTACAACCCACTCCATTGATTTCAAAACCTGTAATCTATATATATTTTTTTCTCCCAACAGCAAGATTAGGCTTACCGTGTCCATGGATGATGTTATTATTAGTGTGTTCAGATTTCTGATACTGCTGATCCAGGGACTTTAAACCTTTTTTTCCTTCTGACCCTATAAGGTCAGTTCTTGACATAGGAAACAAACGCCTCATGAAAGCCCTTAATTCGATGGAGAACTATGAGGTGCTGTGCAGCTTCTGGATGAGATCTGGGAAGACCATAGAGTAACACAGAAAAATATTTATTCTTTCGGCAAATATTCATCACCTACTGGGTGTCTGATGCTGTGCCGGGCACGAGGGACAAAGCGGTCGCAAAAGAGACCCAATCCTTCCATCACGGAATTATAAAATCATGGAAATATGAGTCAAATAATCACACAATACATAAACTGTGACCTGTGTGAATAGAAGAGTTCTAATTTAGGTTGAGAAGGGGGGGCAGGAATGGTCCTTGAAGCGGGCCCAGCTGGGGATGGTGTGGAGCCAGAGGTCCCGGGGGAGGACATGACAGAGGCACTGGGCTGGGGGAGAAGCGGGAAGTTTGGAGGAACTGGGAAGTCAGGGTGGTTGGAATGTGGTGAGTTTCATGAGGCATGAGAAGAGGTGGGCGGGGGACCCAGGGACCCGAGGCCTGGCTGAGGATCTGGGATTTGTCCGACCCACTGGTGGGGGGCGATGCTAGGATCTCATTTAGCTTCTTCAAAGCCCAGTCTGGTTACAGGGAGGAGAGGTAAGAAGAGGGCAGGAGTAGAGACATGGAGACCGGTTAAGAGGCTCAGCAGAAGCCCAGACAAAAGATAAGGAAGGAGAGGAAGGAAGGTGGATTACGCATCAGACATGCATCTGGGGGTACACTCCGCAGGACCCAGTGAGGGACTGGGTGTGTGTTTTGATAGGAAGTTTAGTTCAGACAGTAATCTAGGTTTCCATTCCCATTTTGTTGGGACTCTGGTTAGGCAAAAACTAGTCGTGTGTGGGACCAAGGCCTGGACATACAGAACATGAAAAGTCCAGCTCACGGGGCAGCAGTAGGAATACGGGGGAAGCACCAACAGCAGAGTTAGACAGAGCTGGGCCTCTCGCTGGTGGTGCCATGAAGCAGCTCAGTGACAGTGGGCCAGCTTTCCAGCCTCTCTGTCTGCTCACCTGCAAGGCGAGGAGACCTCACTGGACTGTTAGCTTGCTCCCTGTGGCCCTCCTAATCAAGACTTTGGGGCTCAGCTCAGTGTCTGGAGTAGTACCTTCCTAATACATTATAAGCACCATTACTATTACTGGCTTTCATGGTGGAACCAGGGTGAAATTTTCATTCTTTATTGTAACTGAATGAATACTGACCCGACACTGTTTATATAGTCAACATATTACAATTTAGTAGAGTCGGCTTGAGGATTCTGAGAATGTATGAAACGGCTCACACACTCCCTGCCTGGGAACGCTTTGCAAACTCTCCATAGTGTCAAGATCCCTCTGCAGGGCACCCGAGGAGATGAAGGGCTGGCTCTTTAAGATGACACCAGAGGGACACGGGACCACCAGTGCCAGTCCCTTCTGTTTCCCATCTAGCCGAGGACCTGCCCTTAGGAGGGCAAGCCATCACTGGTTTCCAGCAGTCCCTGTGACCCTCTACTCTCCCATCCAGGGCTCTCCTAAGTCTGTCTATCCTGCTGCAATTCTGAAAGCATTCATTAATTCATTTAGCCTTAACTGAGCACCTATTGCGAACAACCTAATATGCAAAGTGTAACTGAGGTACAAATAAATTCCATGAGACACTGACTTTACCGGGCTTAGATTTTAAAGGGGGACATCCCAGCAAGGTTGTGAAGGATGTATGGGGGGAGAAAGCCACTTCCTGCAAATAGACCAGCGCCAGGGCATGACTCTCACGGGGAATGGTAGGAATGTCCACTTGGCCGGCTCAACAGTGTGTGGTAGGAAGTGGCAGGCATGAGAGGTCAGGTGAGACCACACTGAACAATCTCGGGGATGCATGAAGGAGTTTGGAGTTGATTCTGAGGGCCACGGGGAGTAAGTACAAATTCTGAACATGATCAGATTCACATCTTAGACCCTCTGGCAGCCAGAGGGAGAATGGCCTACCGACACAGAGACTGCGGGTGTTAGGACAGCTTTCAGCCAAGGCTGGCCAGGGAGAGGAGGTGTCTTGACCAGCCTCCCAGAAGGGATGGGAGCCTGGAATAAGAGTGGGGAGCAGGGAGTTCTTGTGACACTGGAAAGCTCCAGCTTCTGGGTCCAACAATCCAACAAACTTGAGAGGCCGGACCTCCCTGGCTATCTCCCCGCAGAGTTCAGCTACGGCAGGCAACACTGGAAATGGCCAGATGAGCAGCCCGGCCAACTGCAGGCACCCCAGGGGTGTCTGGGTCCTGCCGCTGCGCAACCCTGAGCTAGTACCTCCACCGTGCCTTTGGGACGATTCAGCAGGTGAGTCTCCCTGGAGGTCTGTGACCGTTGAGGGCAGGGTCCCTCCCTTGGTCTTCCCTGCTGAGCTCTGTTTGTAGACAGGCTCTCTTCCCAGCGCTGGTCCCACATTCAGATGTAGCAAGAAATGAGGAAATTCCCCAGCGATTCAAACCACGGTCGCGGATGGAGCCGCACCGTGTCTGACTGGACTGCCTGGGGGCTTGGGCCTGTCCCTGAGCCCATCCCTGTCTTCCCTGTGGATGACATGTCCTGATGGGCTTAGTGGGGGTCACATGCAGCCCTGGGTGAGGTGCAGAGACAGCTTCTCACAGAGGACCATGGACTGGGTTCGGGACTGGGTTCGGGACTGGGGTAGACACCCAGAGGAAAATCAAGGGTTGGGACTATAAAAGTAAGCAAATGTGTGACCGGGGGAGTGGGGAGGGATGCTGGCCAGTGAGAACAGATGCCTACCATGAATACAGAGTTCTATTTGTTTCTCAGGACCGGCCACAGAGGAGATGGATGGATTGTTAGATGAAAGTCAAAGATATATTTTCCACAAAGGCTAACGAAAGTCAAAGATATGATCGCATCATTCCAAGTTAAGCTATTCCTGGAGAAGAACTTGAAAGACCCAGTCCAGGGAGCTGGAGAATTCATAATTCTGAGACACCCCCCACCCCCCCCACACCCCGAGACAGAAAGAGTGGAAAGACATGCTGTAAACCAGTGGTTCTCAACCTTGGCCAGAGATTGAAATCAGCTAGAGTGCCTTGACAAAATGCCAGCACCAGCGCCCCACCTGCAGAGAGGAGGATTTAATTGGCCTGGGTGGTGCCCAGGAAGCCATCAGCCCGTAAACTCCCCCAAGAGATCCCAATGTGCACCCAGGGTTGCAAACCACCGCTCTAAGCCTCGGGATGCCCAAGGAGCGGCACGTGCAAGTTGTGGAGCCCCAGGAGTTCAGGAACTGGAAGGGAGAGAAAGAACATATCCTAGCTCATTGGTTGGGGCTCCAGAGGGGAACTATGAAACCCCAGGAACTTGTGGGGCCAAGGATATGCAGGGCCCCTCTGAGCACAGGGCAGAAGGAGGTAATCCTAAGGCCTGCTCTCGCTCTCCGAGGGGGGCTGGGCTCACAGGATAGTTGCCTCTGACTGGCAGCAGCCCCAGAACAAAGAGGTGCCTGCTTGCATATCTAGAACAGCTCAGAGACTCCAGAGCCATGTCTGAGGTGGACTCAGCAGGACGGAGGATGAGCTGAGAAGGTTTCTAGCTGGAGAGGTGTAGATGGTGATACCTCTCCAGGGTACAGGGAAGTCCGGGGGGAGGGAGCAAATGCAGAGCAGAGAGGAGAGATGGTGGGTGCAATTTTGGACCTGCTGAGATGCAGGGTACCGAGGGACAAGCAAGAGGAGATGGTCAGTGGGCAGTCGGAGATGGCAGGTATGGAGTGTGGAAGGGGATTCAGGTCTGTCCCTGAGACAGGACTCTAGGAGGGGCACCCCTATGCTGATGGGGCAGAGTTGGGGCTGGGGAAGCCAGAGGCCCCAGGAGAGGGAGGGGAGCCTGGGGGATGGAAGAGTGGCCTCGGCACCCAGGAGGCCACCCGCTATAGACTGGATCAACCCCCTTCAGCTGGATTTAGCTGAATCAAATATCTTAAATAATAATAAAAAAAATAGAAGCAACTCTTTACTAGAAAACAAAAACAAACAAACAAGAGGCAAATCCTACGAAATAGAAACGAGTGGGTTTTCATTTCAATGTAGCACATAGTCACTGAACGCCTACCACGTGCCAGACCAGCCACAGATGGCTCAGCTGGCCTGGGGAGCCAGTCAGACCCACAGCACAACCCTCCCCCCACCCCCGGTCCCTTCCCCAGCCCCGTCCCTTCCCCAGCCCCATCTTGGAGGCCGCAGTGGCTCTGGCTCCTAGCATCTCCGGCCTCCAATAAAGCTCAGCGCATCCTCCAGTTGTCCTCAGTGAGGCCCCCCCCTGCAAATCTGGGGCCCTCGTGCTAAGTAATGCCTTTCCTGAAAGCCTCTTGTTTCCCATCACTGCACGGTGGGTTTTGGCTCTGTGAGTTCCACAAAGCCCTTGCCTGTGCTGGGCTCCCCATCAGAGCCAGGCCCTGCTCCGAGACCCATCTC
The DNA here is from genome assembly GCA_002007465.1 of Ailurus styani. Classification (NCBI taxonomy): domain Eukaryota; kingdom Metazoa; phylum Chordata; class Mammalia; order Carnivora; family Ailuridae; genus Ailurus; species Ailurus styani. The sequence continues at coordinate 257,470 of LNAC01000272.1, forward strand.
CAGCTCTTTTCCACGCTGCACAGGGCAGAGACGCACCATCCAGCAGTTGGTCCAGAAAGGAGCACAGCCACCTTTTCTGGCCATTTCTAACCATCCCCCCAACAGCTCGCCCCTAAAGGTGGGATTCTGGGGGGTCTCCAGAGTTTCCTTCTCCTAATGTCAGCGCTGTAACACCAGATAGCAGAAAATCCCCTCGAATCAAGATAATTCCTCTCTACTCCATGGAAGCAAGAGGCCACCCAGCCAAGGAGACTTCCCCATCATCGTTTCCCTTCATCCCCAGCAAACACTTCCCAGACGCAGACTGGTGGGAAGTATGCGGGCTGCCTTCTCCACAGAGCCTCTCATTTAGAAATTCGTTTTTTATTCTGTGTGAACTCTTTCACTTGGAACAGTCCACAATCTCAGGATTCCTAACCTTCAAAAGCAACACAAAACCTGCCTGAGTTGTTTGCTTTTCTTCACTCAAGTAGCCCTTCAAAGTCATGTGCTTCTTTACACTTGCTGGTTTATCACTTGGGAAACATCCCCTTCGGTTGTTTCTTGGGTCTATCGTCTCCTGACAAGCTGGGTTTTGTTTGTTTTTTCTAACTGTGGCAAAATATATGTCACATAAAATTTACCCTGTTAATCATTTTTAAGTGTATACTTTTGGTGAAATTAAGCACATTCACAGTGTCCTGAAACCATCACCACTGTCTCCAGAACTTTCTCATTATTCAAAATCCAAACAAGGTTGTCAATGCCCAGAGGGTAGGGAAAGGTTTCATTTAGTTTTTATTCCTTGTTCTACACATAATACGTGCTCTATAAATACTCTTGGCCAACTAGCACAGACAAGACATTTAATATAAAAGACACCAAACAGGAACCAAGAGCTCATCAAACCACATCTTCCAAAATCACTTCCTATTAAAGCAAGAGGGGGAAGACTGACCCCCGGAGAGGGAGAAAACCTAGAAACTTTTTCTAGATGGGGCCCGATCAGGCTATGCACTGGTCCTGGCCAGAGGGGCTAGCTGTCCAAGACCCCCAAAGAAGATGAGAATGAGAAGGACAAGGCCCTTGTCCTCTCTGCTGAGAGAACGTGAGACCTTTGTGGGGTTCCACCTCAGGCCGAAAGATGAACTGACGACAAACAAAATCACTTGGAGGCCATTACTCTGGAGTAAGATCCCTTAACAACTAGAGGAAGATTTCCCCCAACTCGCCTCTTCACACAGATCTCTCAGAGCATTCATTAAACAGATGGAATCAGTACTTTCTGGGTGTGGGGTGTGGGAATCTGCATATTTAATAAGTACCTGGAGTGGTTCTTATGAAAGACAAATTTGGGAAAGAATGAACTAGAATGTTCCATCATTAAGGTGGGGCCAACTTAGCCGCCTGGGGCTGTGAAGATAAAGGCTCTCAGCCAGACTTTCTTTATGCTCCCAAGAGCTGCTCAGACCAGTGGGCTGCTTTCCCAAGCCCTCTCCAGCCTCCTGGGCCCCAAGACTCCCTTGGTCCTGCTGCCCCTGCACGCTTGGCCCTTCCTCTTCCAACATCCTGAACGCAGGGCCCATATATATTTATATATTGCCTCTCGTTTCTTCCTCTGTGCCGAAGGCCTTGGATGATCCTAAGTTCTGGCAGCTCATCCCCTGGCTTGGTTCACCATAGTTGAGGGATGACAATGAGATATAGTCCTAATTTAGAACAAAAGAGCCAGGTAGTCATGGCTAGGTATTAATTAGGGAATGACTACAGCTAGCCGGTGACATCAGACTCTACCTTTAGATCCAGCTGGGTCATTACATGGAAACAAGTCTGGAAGCTTATATCTACCAAATCTGAGGTCTGTGTTTACAGAGGGAGACACCGGACACCAACCATATCATCACAGCTGAAATTTCACCTCGGGGCCCTTCTGATGCAAGCCAGCCAAAGGAAGGCCGAAGCCGGGGAGGCTGACTCACGTTCAGGTTGCTCTAGCGGGGGCCCCCGGGCCTACAAGCACCAGAGAAACACGACCCCCCCCATCCCACCACCACTCCAGCATACGATGGGTCAGAGTGGATTATAGCCGAACAGGCTAGAAATTCAGAAGTATCTTCCTTTTAATAAAGCCAGGAAGGGCTTTGATGTCGTTAAAACAAATTAGAGAAAGGACAAGCAAATTTCTGAAACAGCTCCATGTTGATCTTCCCTCCAGAGAGTTTACATAAAGCAGTGTTTCCGTGGGATGTCAACAGGTGTCACGCAGCAGGAAAATTTTCCATCCTCCATAGGTTTGGACGAAACTGAAATAGGTTTCTTTAATGGTCTCTCTCTCTCTCTTTCTAGAATCTGTACTGTGTCAGTAAGACAGGAAACTCCAAGAAGTAAATGCAATATACTACCTTTTCTAAATTAAATGAATTTACTAACAACAAAGCCTTAAGTTCTCCAGTGGGGACACATTCTGGGAAATGCTGAAACAAGGGATGCCATCACCTAGGGCCAACATGACTAAGAAGAAACAAACTGAGGGTTGCTGGAAGGGAGGAGGGCGGGAGGGATGGGGTGGCTGGGTGATGGATATTGGGGAGGGTATGTGCTATGGTGAGCGCTGTGAATTGTGTAAGACTGATGAATCACAGACCTGTACCCCTGAAACAAATAATACATTATATGTCAATAAAAAATAACTAAAATTTAAAAAATAAAAATAAATAAAAATAATAAAGAAAGAAACTGTTGCTACTGTGTTTGCTCTCGGGTGAATACCAGCTCCCTCTGATGTGTCCTTCTCTGTCTGTAACCACAAAAATCACTTCTGAGGGTTAAGCAACAGAGCACGGTAGTTAGGGGAACAGACTGTCTGGATTCTTACCCGGGCTCCCCTCCTTTTTAGGCTCAGGCGTGTTATCTAACCTCCTTAGGCCTCAAGTTTGTCGTCTGTAAAATGGGCGGTATTGGCACCTTCTGGTGAAGGTGGTGGCGAGGAGGAGCCGAAGCCGCGCCCTGAGCTAGTACTGTCCAGCCACAGAGGCATGGTCTCCTGAAGGAGGGGGGTTCTCTCGATCACTTCTGGGCTTGACGGTCCTGCAGGTAAGCTGGTGGAAACTTTGGAAGGCACAGCACATGGGGAGGAGAGTACAATGAAGGGGTGAAGGAAGGGGATAAGAATTCACCAAAGACGAGCGTCGTAATAAAACTCCGAGCACGTGGGCGGCAATGCGGAAGTGTGGGATGAAGGGGAATGGTCACTAAAATGTGCAGAAAGAGGACCAGAAGAGATCAAGTCAACCTCGAGACGGGTCATATAGAAATATGTACTTACGCGGGTCCACCGATGCGTTATAAACACAAAAAGAAGGGGGGGGGAAGTAGAGGAGGAGAAAGCAAAGAGTCAAACCTCAGAATTTCTTGAGATGTGGCCTCAGCTGGAACTTGCAGTGCCCCGAGTGCCATCACTCCTGTCTTCGGCGGCTGACGACCCACGGGGGTGGTCTGGGCAACGTGGGCGGGGGGCGAGAACCACTGGGGAGTCCCCAGGGCAGAAAGACGGTCATCCGGAACTGCATTAAGCACAGATGGGGAGAAGTTAGGACACAGAAGTTAGGACCCCCACACCCACCACTCACTCTCTCTGTGGGGTTTCGGTTACCTGCAATCAGCACGAGGTCCGGAAGCAGACGATCCCAAGGCATCCCTAGGTCACCAGCCGCCCAACGCGACGTCGCACACACGTGCCCACGTCACCGCCCTTAGGTCATCTCCTCCCGCAGGCGCTTTATCATCTCACATCCTCATGGGAAGAAGAAATATCCCAATAAGGTATTTGGACAGAGAGGCCACCTTGACATAACATTTGGTACAGTGTATTGTTGTAATTGTTCTATTTTAGGGCGAGTTAACCGTTTTCATCTCCTGCTGTGTCCAACTTATACACAGGTGTGCATGATCACGGGGATCCGCGTGCAGGAAAACACGTCATCGGCACGGGGTGGGTGCTCTCTGTGGGTCCAGGCATCTGCTCGGGGGCTTGGCACATGCCCCCCTCGGACAAGGAAGCGGGGCTACATACTAGTAACCGAGAGGGAGAACGGAGATGCTCTCGCTGGTGAGTTCCTGCGCTAAACCGGGGCCTCGCAGATGAGGATTTCAATCATCTCACTGGCCTTTCAGGACTGACAACCATCGCCACACAGCGACGGGGGTCAGGGCAGGCAAAGGGGTTCCTCAGAAACCCTCCAGAAAACATCTGCGCAGGAATGGAAATTTAAGAGCACCCTGTCTGACTTCAGTCGTCCTCAGATGAAGAAATTTTAACTTGTTTAAGATCTCGTTGTGGCTGAGAATGAACTTACCAGGTCAGTTCTGGGAAAAGCAGTTTGATCTCTTTAAAACCACAGAGCAATGAATCGACTCTAAAAAGGATATCTGTGAGCAATCTGGGAAATTTAAACACTGCCCTTTGATGATATTAAGGAATAACCTAATTTTTTTAGAGATGATAATGCATTGCAAATAAGTTTTTAAAAGAGTCCTTAGCTATTAGAGATCTACACTGCAATAGCTATAATTTGCTTCAAAATAGTCCAGGAGGTAGAGAGGGGAAGAGGGTCAGTGTATCAGTGGAGTGGGACTGGCCATGAATTGCTAATTGTCGAAGCTGTGGGTTAAGTAAGTGGGACCCACTATACCGTTCTACTTACGTTATGTTTGGAATTTCCCATTAAAACCTCTGCAAAGCAGGGGCGCCTGGCTGGCTGCATTGGTACAGCTTGAGACTCCTGATCTCAGGGTCATGAGTTTGAGCCCTACATCGGGTGTAGAGGTTACTTGAAAAAAATTTTTCTTAATAAAAAAAAGACTACAGGGCGCCTGGGTGGCTCAGTGGGTTAATGCCTCTGCTTTCGGCTCAGGTCATGATCTCAGCGTCCTGGGATTGAGGCCCGCATCGGGCTCTCTGCTCGGCAGGGAGCCTGCTTCCTCCTTTCCCTGTCTCTCTGCCTGGCTCTCTGCCTACTTGTACTCTCTCTCTCTGTGTCAAATAAATAAATAAAATCTTAAAAAAAAAATTAAAAAAATTAAAAAATTAAAAAAAATTTTAAAAAAGACTACAAAGCAGGGACATCTCATTACACAGAGAGGCCATCTAATGTAGGTCTGTAAACACAATATGCATTTTATCCATTCATCGTTTGCTCATTCAAAAATATAATTACTTAGAATATGTAAAATTATCTGTGTATAATTATGGCAAAATTCAGATAACAAAATTCACCATTTTAACCATTTTCAAGTGTGCATTATGTTAATTATACCTCAATAAAAACAAAATGTACAATTCAGTGGCGTTTTGTACATCCACAATGTCATGCGACCCTCACCACCATCTGGCTTCAGGCTATTTCTCTCACTCCAAAAGGACACCCGTTCCCAATTAATCAGTCACTCCCCATTCCCTCTTCCTCTTAGCCCCTGGCTACCACTTATCTGCTTCTGTTTGCACGGATTTACCTATTCTGCATGTTTGATACCACTAAAACACTCAACAGGGTTTCAAACTGAAAAAGTTCAAAAGGGTTTGCAGTGAAAAGCTTTGCTCTGATCTCTCTAGCCCCAGCACACAGTTCCCTTTCCAGAAGCATCCGTTTCTTACTCACCCTTCCAGAGACTAAAACTTCCCTTCCTCCTGGTTTACGAAAACAGTACCTGCCCATACACACTGCTTTGCGGTTGGCCTTTTCCCCCTTAAGTTACCTTGGGGTTCATTCTGTGACAGAACAAAAGAACCCCTCCTTTCCCCACCCGCATAATATTCCATAATGCCAGGCTAGAATTCACACCTTGTGGTAAGTGCTTTGCGGTTATGGAAATTAATAAAACAAGGTCCTTTCTGGGGAAGATCCAAGTCTAAAAAGTACTTTCTTTTGAGGAGAGGGAAATAAAGACAAACTAGAGGCTTCTGTTGGGAGGTCGATCATCATCTCATCTGTCTTCACAGCTGGAGACCCGGAGGGGAAAAGACAGCTAATCTGGAGGGTTCTGGGGAATCTCCAGGGATCTGCCAGGTGTTGCTGGTGAAGGGGGCAGTGAATTGCTGCCTCTTCTCCACCTTCTCCTCTTCGACATAACTGATCATATCACCTGTGTCCTCCTTTCTTTCCTCACTAGGAAAGAAAGGAATTCTCCTTGGGGAAATCTAGAAGTGCACAGAGAGAGAGGATTTACCCATAGTCGTTTGTAAGCATTTTTAATAGCTTCTTAAAACTGCATTGCATTGAGGGGCGCCTGGGTGGTGCAGTCGGTTAAGCGGTCGACTCTTGATTTCGGCTCAGGTCATGACCTCAGGGTCGTGGGACAGAGCCCCGAGTTGGGCATGGAGCCTGCTTGAGATTCTCCCTCTCCATCTCCCCCTCCCCTGCCTGCTCTCATGCACACGTGCTCTCTCTCTCTCTCTCTCAAATACTAAATGAATAAGTTTTTTTAAAAAAAATTGCATTGCACTGATACACCATAACTTACTAAATTATCTCTCTATTCACTTCTGCGTCTTAGAGATCCAGGAACTGAAGACACAACAGATGTTTATTTTAAGGAGACAGGGCGCCTGGGTGGCTCAGTGGGTTAAAGCCTCTGCTTTCAGCTCAGGTCATGATCTCAGGGTCCTGGGATTGAGGCCCACATCGGGCTCCCTGCTCGGCGGGGAGCCTGCTTCCCCCTCTCTCTCTGCCTGCCTCTCTGCCTCCTTGTGATCTCTCTCCCTCTGTGAAATAAATAAATAAAATCTTTAAAAAAAAAAAAAAAGGAGACAGAGAAACATCAAAGTTCATATACCAAGTGAGACAGGTAAGACTGTCGGAACCAGACATGGGTATTGGAAAATTATCTCTGGGAAACAGAAACTGTTTTAATGAACAATCTCAGGGAGCTTGCAGGGCTGGGAAGAGAAGAGAAGCTGACAGCTAAGACTTCAGGGGTTCCGACAGTTGCTGGGTAGTAAAATAAAGTGAAAATCCTGCAAGTTAAACAGAGGAGGATTTATTTCAACAGACTAGAACCCTGCGGCCCATGTTGGTGGGGCTGGACCGAGCAGGCATCGGGACGGAGGGAAGAGCACTGAGGGACAGCAGGCGCGCCGGCCGAGCCCCATGGGTGAGCGGCAGAGGCACGAGCGTGTGGGGGCGGTGGGAGCCACAGGACCGGACACAGTTCCCGTGAAGAGCGTGGAGGAAGGATGAGAAGAGGTCAGGGGTAGCGCCCCGGGCACATAGACCACAGAAAAAGTGTCGCAGCAGCCGAGAGCTCGGAGCAAGACCTCCTCACCAACCCACCCCAGAAACTCTTCCTGCCTGACCCGGGGGGCCAGAGCTTGTCAGGGGGGCTTGGGGACCTTTACGGGTGTCTAGATCAGCAGGGGATTGGAGAGGGGAGAGGAGGGCAGAAGGGGAGGACTGTGTGAGGGCCTGAAAAAGAGCTCCCTACGGCCAGGGACTTCATCACCAGGGCTCTGACAAAGGGACAGGACTCTTCCTTCCCTAACAATACAATTTTCCCTGAAAATGGACCTAATAATAGGCCTCACACTACTACCAAGGCTAAATTGGACTCCACTGACTCATAAGTCTTTTTATGTCTTCAGTTCCGATCTCTGTTTCCCAGACCACTCGGTAAATGACAACACTGCTGTTCGTCTACTGAAGAATCTATTTCAGGGATGGGCAGCGGATGGTCCGTAGCTCTGTGTGCTATTATTACCTGTATCTTTTACAGCATAAAGGAAAAGAGAGAAGGCAGAGTGAAGTAGACTGCTTTCTTGCTACGTAAATCCTCTGAGAAGAATTTGCTTTATAACAAAGTCAGCTGCATTGCGGGGAGAGAATCCAGACAAATGGCCCCTTGGCAAATCTTGCCATACAGTGTCTGCATGCATCCTTGCGGGTTAGAAACAGCGTTCGACTCAGAAAACACGTTGAGTAAAACATCTCTAGCTCCTGTTTGACCAAAAAATGGGGAAAGATAAACAACTCTTGTCCCTGGCAAAATTTCAGCTCGGTTTGGCAAATATTTACCGAGCACCAGCTGTGTCCCAAGGATGCAGAGGTGGAAAGCCATAGTCCGTGGCCCCTAGCAGCACCCAGAGGCTCGGATGCCAGGAAGGAGGCACTCCGAGTCATCGATGGGGAGGAAGGAGCCCATCAGTAAGAAGGTGTATTTCTCATGGTAAATTAATAAACTGCCGTCTGGTTTACTGAGACACCGGTATGCTAGCGTGGTTACACAACCTTGGTTGGTATAAGCCAATAGCAAGCAACTCTGATTTCTGGATGTTTCCAGGGGGGCCTGGGCTCTGGATCATGCCACAGGTGTGGGTAATTAATCATCTGCGGGGAGGGGATAGAGGAGGCTCACGCGCCCCTTCCTGCTGCCCCAGCTCCCCAGTGTGGAGAGTGCACGGTGTTTCTTCCTAACCCTGTTGACGCTGATTTTCTCAGATCTGCCCCGGGTGGGGGAACAGGGGGTGGTCAAAGGCAGGGGATGGAGGGGTGGGTGGATATGGAGACAGACAGACAGACACACACACACACACACACACAGAGAGGGAGACAGACAGATGCTGTTGGGGCGGCAGAGTCACTAAGGGAATCTTTTTTTTTTTTTTTGCTTTGACACCCTCTTCAAATTTTAGTGACTGTGGCCCTGAGAATGTCTCACCCTGACATTTCTTTTCAGATGCAACAACTCTTACCATGAAGAATTTATTTAAAAACTCAAATGGATTTTGAAGGATTCCTGGAAGCAAGAAACGATGGCTCTGGCTGTTAATCTCTGACTCTGCTAAGGTCAGTCTACCTCTAGACCAGGGCCTCCAAGCCCTCCCTCTCTGCGGAAGGAGAGGAGGCAGGCTGTGGGGGGAGGGGAGGAGGGGGGCGAGCCATCTCTGTCAGAGGCATTGTTAATATTATGACGGTTGGGGCACCTGGGCAGATCAGTCAGTTAAGCGTCTGACTCTTGATCTTGGCTCAGGTCATGATCTCAGGGTCATGGGACTGACCCCCGAATTGGGCTCTACGCTCAGCAGGGAGTCTGCTTGAGACTCTCCCTCTTCCTCTCCCTCCCCTACTCACACACTCTCCTGCTCTCTCTCTAAAATAAATAAATTTTTAAGGTTTTATTTATTTATTCGACAGAGAGAGAGAGCACAAGCAGGGGGAGCAGCAGACAGAGGGAAAGGGAGAAGCAGACTCCCCGCTGAGCAGGGAGCCCGATGCAGGGCTCAATCCCAGGATCCTGAGATCATGACCCGAGCCGAAGGGAGACACTTAACCGACTGAGCCACCCAGGCATCCCTAAAATAAGTAGATCTTTAAAAAAAATGTATTGCAGGGCGCCTGGGTGGCTCAGTGGGTTAATGCCTCTGCTTTCGGCTCAGGTCATGATCTCAGGGTCCTGGGATCGAGGCCCGCATCGGGCTCCCTGCTCAGCGGGGAGCCTGCTTCCCCCTCTCTCTCTCTGCCTGCCTCTCTGCCTCCTTGTGATCTCTCTCCCTCTGTGAAATAAATAAATAAAATCTTTAAAAAAAAAAATTAAAAAAAAAAAAATGTATTGCAACCATCATCTTTCCAAGGAGGCCCGTCAGGAGGCAGACTACTCAAGGTTGGATGTGTGACACTAAGGATCTAAAGAGCTCCTGCTCTTAACACTTTCTAGGCCAGAATCTTCTCTTCTATGGTCTGTGGTCTGTTACGCTGGGGTTTCACCAAAGTGCTTGCCATCTATTCACGCAGATCCAGAGCTGCTCTTCCCTCCCTCTCCCTCTCTCTCTCATATAATTTATACAGCATAAAGTGCACCTGTCATCCACGTACGGTTCGTGATTTTTAGCAAACTTTTGGAGTTGTGCTGCCATCACCACCATTGTCGGGCTTCAGGATATTTCTGCAGCCCCCGGCCCCCAAAAGCTCCTTCACTGTCATTTGTAGTCTGTCCCTCTCTCCCACCCAAACCCCGGCAATCACTGATTAGTTCTCTGTCTCCATCAGAGACACAATTTTGGGTGTAGCCAGCCATAAATTCTCGCACCTCTGCCTGAGGATGAGCTAGCCCTCTGGGTAAGGACACACACCGCCTTCTTCGTGTCTACAGCAGAATGTCCTGACTTTGTGCTTGTGCGTCTGCCTCAGGCCGTGGCCAGGCCTGCCCACAGAAAGCACCCCAGTGGACACAAACAGAAAATTGTTATGCCTTGGAGTGTACGTGCAGGGAAAGGGAGGTTGCTGCACATTCTAGCACACTGGATGGGAAGTTCAAGGCTGAGGATGTGGCTCTCAGGGCCAGGTGATGTGGCCTTGTGAGCAGCAGACTGGTGATGTTCCGCGGCAGCCCACGTTGTTACTGGGTCATACACTTCGGACCCGGCGGACATCTCACCTTGCGTGGGCTCTCTGGACACACTAGAGTGTGGTACACCTCCCTGAGATACAGAAAGGCAGGCCTCAGGGAGCCCCCCGGACTCCTCACCTCATTCCCATCCCTGGCATTGCTTGTGCCCTGCTTCAGAGATAAACAAAGTCAAAGTAACTATGAACTGAGTCTCAGCTGCTACTTGAAACCTGACGGAATCCATGGCCCAGCTAGAGCAGGGTTTCACGAGAAAGCCGATGGCACCTGCTTCACCAACGCCACGAACATCCGGGTTCTCATTTCTCAGCCACAGAGGGCACTCTTGACTGGCCTGTCGAACGTCACCTATTCCTCAAACCTCCAGTTCGGATGCGTTGTTCTTTAGGTTGTCGGGTGTCCCTACTCTGGGGAGGAGAGAGTGGATTCGAATCTCACTTCTGCTTGCCTGTGTAACCTTGGGCAAGTTACCCCTCATCGGCAAGCCCTGTCTGTCCAAGCAGACACATACCCGAGGTTGGTTATTACGAGCATAAGGAAATAATGTAGCTCCAAAGCACTGCCCGGGGCCTGGCATGGAGTCCGCGCTCAGCAGACAGTGCCGGTGGGAGTGTTGGACAGGGGTGTTTTCACAGGGCTATTGCAAAAGGTTTGCATCACGGAGAAAGGGGAACCCCCTCCTACACCGTTGGTGGGAATGCAAGCTGGTGCAGCCACTCTGGAAAACAGTATGGAGGTTCCTCAAAAAGTTGAAACTAGAGCTACCCTATGACCCAGCAATCACACTACCCTAAAGTATAAAGTATAAAGTATTTACCCTAAAGATATAAATGTGGGGATCCCAGGGGCACGTGCACCGCATGTTTATAGCAGCAATGTCCACAACAGCCAAACTATGGAAAACCCAGTTGTCCATCAACAGATGAATGGATAAAGAAGATGTGGTGTATACATACAATGGAATACTGTGCTGCCATCAATAACCCGAAATCTTACCATTTGCAATGACGTGGATGGAATTAGAGGGTATTATGCTTAGTGAAATAAGTCAATTAGAGAAAGATGATTATCATATGATCTCTCTGATATGAGGAATTTGAGAAACAAGACAGGATCATAGGGGAAGGGAGGGAAAAATGAAACAAGACGAAACCAGAGAGGGAGACAAACCATAAGACTCTTAATCTCAGGAATAAACTGAGGGTTGCTGGGGAGTGGGGGGAAAGGATAGGATGGCTGGGTGATGGACATTGGGGAGGGTTTGTGCTATGGTGAGCACTGTGAATTGTGTGAGCCTGATGTGATGATTCACAGACCTGTACCCCGGGGGCAAATAATACATTGTATGTTAATTAAAAAAAAAAAAGGAAAAAAGGTTTGCATCAGAACCTCTCCCTGCTCAAACCAGCGAAGTCAGAGTGTTTCACTTTGGTCTGGAGAACGGTGAGGAAGGAGAAGGGAGGACTCACTAACGTTTCTTAAGCTTTATAATCACAATCTCGGCAGTGGAAAATAATAATCATTACCATCTCATTTTAGAAATAAGGAGACCGAGTCTCATTCTTGGTTAAAGTCACTCAGGCTGGCCTTCACGGGAAGCCAATGCTCTTTCCACCTAAAAATGCTCCAGGTCCCTGTGGAGCAAAAAGTCTCCCCCAACCTGTGGGAGGGGGCAGGCTCTCACCTGCCAGGAGGGAGGCGGACTCAACCCTCAACAATGTCTAACTGGAATAGGCCGAAGTCAAGGAGAGATACGCATTGCCCCATGTCAGCAGAGGTCACAACCCACATTCTGAGTAGGACAAGGGGGGTGGGGGTTGTTACGCAGCAGGTCTCAGGGAGGGGGGTGTCTCGGGAGAGAGAGGAGTAGAGAGCTCTGTGAGTGAGTCCGAAGGGAAGTGGAGAGGCTTGGAGAGTTTCTCTGAAGAGTATTCCACAGGGCGCCTGGGTGGCTCAGTGGGTTAAAGCCTCTGCTTTCGGCTCAGGTCATGATCCCAGGGTCCTGGGATCGAGGCCCGCATCGGGCTCCC
>LNAC01000272.1:270070-314543 GCA_002007465.1 Ailurus styani
AAAAAAAACTTAAAAAAAAAAAAAAAAAAGAGTATTCCACAAAGAATGGCCAGTGTCCATCTGCCACACCCCAAACCCAGATCCCCCACAGGGGCTCACTTCTGGCAATCTGTACTTGGGCTGTGGGTGCACTGTGTGTGTGCGTGTGCATGTGCACATGCCACCTGCCCTAAATTCCTTCTGCTTAAGTTCGCTTTGCTCTGAGTTTTTCCTCAGCCTTGAGTCTGTCTACACTCAGGTACCTCAATGGAATTACCCTTCCCTGCACTCGATGGGGTTACCTTGCACTGCTCTGGATGACGCCTATGCTACATCATGATGATCCTCTACTTGACTCTTCACTTAGATCCTAAGATTTGTTTTCCACATCTTCTCACTTCCGTCCATTCCCCCCAACATTTAGCCTAGAAATACGAGGGATATGGATAAATGCTTGTGGAGGGGAAAAAAATAAGCAAGGTCACAAGCCCCAAGAAAGTCTTTAGAGGAGGGTTTTCTCTGGAGTTCTATCTGAACAGAAATAAAATATTAAATAAATGACTAAACTTTGTTTTAGAGTTTACAAAAATGAGCAAATTAAAGTGAAATGCTAAAGGGAAAGAAAAGTAATTTTTGCTGCAGAGAAGTAATGTGCTTTCAGCTCATTTCTAGCCAGTGGGGTTTAGTCAGAGGGAAGTTGTCAAACACCTTTCGGAGAAGTTCTCAAGGCCCACGGATCACTGGAGCGAACATATGGAACCCACCACCGGGTGCAAAGGCCCGCGGGTGACCACGTGGAGACAGTGTTTTGCCAATGTTCCCCATCCCATTGGAGGATTCACCTTCATTCTGACTCACTGTCTTCAATGTTTACCTTTGTATCTGCCAACTGTCTCAATCGGTGTTTCAACTGTTCTGACCATCTGCTGGGAGAAAACTTGCAGATTATGTCACAGTTTTCGGAACCTCGAATCACACAGTTTTGGAGTTGGAGGCCGTAGAAATCAGCAAGCCTGACTCCTTCATTTGTAGGCTCACAAACGCTTCTCCCCAGCCTTGAGCGCTGGCCCTGGCACTTAGGTGCCTGGGAGGCAGAGACAGCACACGGAGGCCTGGGGGGCCTACAGCACCTACACTCCAGCAGGGACCATGGAGAGGTCCCACAAGGTGATGTGGGTGCCTGGGGGAAGGGGTGTCCAGGGGACACATACACTGTGCACAGGAGGGGGCCAGAGTATTTATACATGGTTGGGGAGAAAGTAAGTGGGAAAAGATTACTCAATTAGAAAACGGGAGAGGAAGGTAGGGGCCGGATCAGTAAACATTTCCCGAGCACCAACTATGTATCAGGTCACCAGACCTATGCTAATTGCCAAAGATGTGAAAGATAAAGCCTTGCCCTCAAGGAATCTGTAATTCATGTTCGAGATATATAGGAAGGAATCATCGGTCTCCTTGGAGGTGGGCACAGAGAAGGGGTGTATCACTGAAGGCTGCCCAAAGGTGACATAATAGGTGAAGGTTTACCAAGTAGACCAGAGTGGGCAGGACATCGCAAACAGAAGGAACAGCACATAGACAACACAACACAAAGTCTTCCAGGAACTTGAAATAGTTTGCGATGGCTGCACATTTAGTCCACTTGGGGAGAGTGGCGGGTGAGGCTGGATAGGACAGAACTGAATCTTTCCAGGCTGGAATTCCATATTCAGCAGCCTCATGTATGCTAGAAGCAACGAGGAACCCCGGAAAGCTGGATCCATCAAGGGACGGATGTCATCAGTTTTGTGGTTTAGAAAGAATCTCCTCCGAGGTGGCTGGTACACAAGAATTGGTTATGTTATTATCAGTTATTTTCCGTGTGTTTCACAAGAATTAAAGAACACCCATTAGTGGGGTAGAGAAGTGTCTGGAGGGGAGCAGAGCTGGGTACAGGGACCAGTTAGAGGCTGTCACCTGGTCTGCATGAGAAGGGATGATGGTCAGAACTGTGGCAGCAGGAAAGAGAAGGCTCTCTGCTTGAAGAGATGGTCAGGAGCTGAGGTCCACAGGACACGGGGAGGGACAGGTGTGCAAGAGAGGGGGAGAGGTCTGGGATGAGCGCCAGCATCTGGTGTGGGTAACTGGGAGGACACAGTCCCTGAAAACGAAGACAGAGCAGATGAACGGGTCCAGAAAGGAGGAAGAACTCACCTGCGGACATGTGCTGGAGGCATCGGCCAGACCTGCAGAGAGAAATTTCTAGCAGGCAGTATTTATGAGTCTAGAGCTCAGATATGAAGGCTGGCGGGGACACGACCGCTGAGTCGTCAGCACAGGGCTGGAAGCCAGAGTCACGGAAGAAACAGAAAGCACAGAGGTGACACTAGGAGAGTACGGAAGGGGTCATGGGACACCAGCATATAGGGATGAGCCGGGGAATGAGGAGTCGGCCAAGGAATCGAAGTAGAGACGTGACAGTGACCTGGGGCCAAGGAGGATCATGAGAAACCTGGAAACAAGGGGACAGCAAGGTATAAGGGAGCAAGGAGAGGACAGTGTCAAATGCCGCACAGGTACAAAATACAATGAAGCCCTTAGACACCCAGTCATCACATTCGGCCCCAGGTCAACTTCATCCCTGCGAAGTCTGCCAGAGTGGTCTCGGCAGCCAGGCTGGGGGCAGAAGGGGGGCAGTGCAGTGTGACAGGTGTGCAGGACTCTTTGTGAGGGGCTCACTGTGCAGAGAAAGCAGATCCGAGGTGTTTAGAGGAGGACATGGGACTGAGGACAGGGTATCAGTTTTGTTTTGAGACTGAGAAACTTGAGCAAGTGTGTGGTAGGGGTGAGAGGAGCCCATAAAGACTGGGGCGGGAGGGGGAGACACTTGGGGGGATGAAAACAGGAGAGAGAAGAAACAACTGCAGAAGCACAGCCCAGAAGAGCAGGTTGCACACTGACCCAAGACACAGCAGACCCAAGACCCTGGAAGACAAATGGGGGGAAGGGGCAGGACACGGACGCACTATAGGTCTGGGATTATGAAGTCAAGGGAAGTGAGGCTGAAGCCTCAACTCCATCTATGGGGTAGGAACAAGGTGGGGAAA
Source organism: Ailurus styani (assembly GCA_002007465.1). Taxonomy (NCBI): domain Eukaryota; kingdom Metazoa; phylum Chordata; class Mammalia; order Carnivora; family Ailuridae; genus Ailurus; species Ailurus styani. The sequence continues at coordinate 273,136 of LNAC01000272.1, forward strand.
GTAAGGCCCAGGAACGTGGTGACTGGCAGGACAACCGCTGGTTGGCAAACTCCCCCCTGCCACATACACTGAAGGCAGGGAGAGACCAAAGAAAGAGGCGGGCCCCTCCAGATGGGTGGATGGGGGCTTTAATGAACAAAGGAATGTACATTTGAGGCTAGTCTTGGGCCGCCACAAGACAACTAGATTTCTTCACTGCCTGCCAGACTCTCAGAAGCTTACTAGAGGCCTCCACTGGGTTCAGTTTCAACTCATTCTCTCTCCAGGCTGCATCCCTGAAAACAGCTCCGGCCATAGGAATGGTTGGTGAGCAGAATGAACACTACAAGGCTGAGGGAGAGGTGAGGAGCCTGATGGCTCCCGGGCCAGCTCCAGGGTCAACTGGTGGTCACACCTTGTCTATGACCTCCTGCAACAAGCCACAGGGAGCAGGATTTTAACTCAAGTGTCTTTGACTCCTCGCCTGGTGCTCTGTTCCCTATGTTACACTCACTTAGGTTGAAAACACTTGCATCACAAAAAGCCCCCGTGTTAAGAGGGGCCTTTTCATACCTTTCTTTAGAAAGATCACCAGATAAGGCTGGCTTCACACAAGGGCAGAACAGGCCACCTTGTCATCAAAGACAAGAAGCTTGCAAGACAAGAAGATTGAGACCTTCTTAAAATGGGGCAGTTAGCAGAAGTCCAGCTTCAGATAAGGATCCTGACTTACTCATGCCCCTTCCAGGGGCTTGGAAAATGTTCATAACATGTAAACTGTGATGATCACCTCAGTGAAAGAGATTCTGGAAATCTACCTGCAGGACAGAATATGGTGGCATGGGGAAGGAGTGGGTTGAGAGTGAATTCTGGACAAGTCTCTTGGCCTCTCTGCACGTTTCCAAGATCCCCTCTAAGAGTAACAGGCAGGTTATTCTTGCCCCAGCTGAGCAGGACAGGAGCAAGACACTGAAGTAGATTATGAGACCTGGTCATCGGAGCATGCAGAGAAAGCAGCCATGAAAAGCAAAGGAAGGACACTAAAGATGAGCATCATCATGGGGCCTTGCGTGGGCCCTGCCAAACTGAGCAGAATCAGACAGATATTAAAGCACAACTTGAATCCAAATCACCTACAACTAGAAAACATGGACTGGGTCACTATTTACAAAACAAACACGAAGAAAAGGAGAGAAAAACCCTTCATATCACAGTCACGGATTGTAGAATGGGAAGAGACTTTAGTTCCAACCCACGAGGCCCAATTCATAGTTTTTCCTCCCCAAGATTGCTCATCTTTTCTTCTTCTGAGATTTCTTCAATGATACCAACTGGCTTCTACAGTAAATAGTAAAACTCAAGTAGCAAACAAACAAACTAGCACTGGCTTGCTTCCTACCCTTTCCTGGGAAAAGGCCCCTATGAAAAGGGCTCCTCCTGTGGCAAGATGACAATGAGGATTAGGATTAGGATTTTGTAATCTCTGACTAAAACAATTCTTTGTAATTAAAAGTCACAGGAGGGGCTGTCACTATACCCGGGGGACGTCTGCTGGTGTGTTTTGCCTCCACTTGACTGGGTCGACGTGAGGCTTGAATTTACAGGTAAAATTAGGTTAATTTATAGAGTTGCTTGAAGATAAACACTGAGATATAATATAAGTAACAGAGACAAAAAGGTCAACTAACATAAGGCAATCTTTTCCAGATGTAACCATAGGCCCAAGGACATTACTATCCATTCAACTCCTAGTTTCGGCTCAGGTCCTGGTCTCCTGGTGGTGGGATGGAGCCCTGCATCGGGCCCCACACTCAGTGGGGAGTCTGCTTGAGTTTCTCTCCCTCTGGCTCTCTCTCCCCAACCCCCCTCATGACCTCCCCCACCTGCTCTCTGTCTCTTTCTCTAGAGTGGGAAAATAAATATTTTTTTAATTTTTAAAAATTCTTTTTATAGTTTTAAAGATTTTTAAGTCTTTCTCTAGAGTGGATAAATAAATCTTGTATTTATTTGAGAGAGAGAGAGCAAGAGAAAGCATGAGCGGAGAGGTAGTGAGAGGGAGAAGCAGGGTCCCTGCTGAGCAGGGAGCCCAATATGGGGCTTGATGCCAGGAGCTTGGGATTATGACCAGAGCCAAAGGCAGATGCCTAACCTACTGAGCCACCCATGTGCCCCTAAATATTTTTTTTAAAAGAAAGAATATTTAAAAAATTAATGGGCAGAAATAGTTTCATTAGAAAATAGTTTGAATACCTAGAGTTCTTCACAGAAACTCTCAGAAGCTTAGGAGCTCCTAAGTACTTATGAAATTAAAGAAATATACTCTTTCTTGTGCAAGTCCTCAACACCTGGAAATAGTGGAATAAAGTCACAGAGAAGCCAGCAAATGTGTCTTCAACCACCTTCCTTTTTCCAACTATCCTCCCTGACTCCTGATACCAGGTGGGGAAGCATTTTTTTCTGAGTTTTTCAACTGTTACACTGCTACCACGTATTTGTTCTAATCCCCTCTTCAAGTTTATATTTCCTATTCCTGCCTCCTAAATATGGGTATTTCCTGAGGCGTAGGCCTTGGCCTTCTGCTCCTCTCTATAAATACTTTCTCCTTTGGAAAGATCATATACACTGATGATTTCGACTGTTGTTTCTTCACAGATGACTCACACATTTACATATTTAGGCATAACCTCTTTCTTCAGCTTTAGTCCTGTATTCCTAACATGCCATCTCAAATTCTACAAATCTTTTTGAGCATGGAGCTAACTTCTGTTTTAAATCAACTCACCCTAGGGGGGCCTGGATAGGTTAATCAGTTAAGCCTCTGACTCTTGGTTTCAACTCAGGTCATGATCTCAGGGTTGTGGGACTGAGCCCCGTGTCAGACTCTGTGCTTGCATGGCTTGGGTTGAGATTCTCTCTCCCTCTGCCCCCCTGCCCCGATCTCTCTCAAATACATAAAACCAACTCACCCTATGGCTATCTCTTCTCAGTCCCAATTTTCCAGGCTTACAGGGCTGCAGTTTTCTCTGATTCCTCCTAACCCTTTCCCCCCATCATTCACTCCATTACTAAGGAGAGTGTTACTCTGGTTACTGTAACATTGCTCTTCCCCTCTCACCTTTACTATCCAACTCGGACACTACCAGAGTTCCTCATCCATACAGTCCTATTCACTTTTGCTGGCTCAGTGTTTGTAAAATATGGCTTGGAATGTTCACAGCTCCACGTTCGTTCCACATTTGAGTGCTTGCTTCATGTGAAGCACATTACACCTTCCAGAATGCAGAAATGATAAAGATCTGTTTACAGTCTAGTAGGGGGAAGAGTTGTACACAATTTTAGTTTAAAATTAGAAAGTGGTACTATCTGAATGAAGAATGCTCCAGAAGGTAGGATGGACATTCAGTAGCAGAGAAAATTTATTTCTAGATAGAGAGATCACTTTTTCTGGCTTTAAAGACTAGACAGAATCTCAGCATTCTTAGAAGATGGGGAGGGAAGGGTATTCCAAGCAGAAAGAGACAGGAGCAGTCTTTAAAAAGATAATGGGTAATTCATGCAGGAGGTGTTTCATGCGGCCTGGTTTGCCACGGGCAAGGGAGAAGGAAAGGGGAACAGCAGAAAATGAAGTTAGAGTTTTTAATCCAAGTTAATAAATCTGGCCTTTAACCTACAGGCAACAGGGAGCTAGTGAAGACTTTTGATCACAGTGAAGATGACTACAGCAGCTCTGTCAGCCGGGCTGTCAGGCAAGAGATGCGAAAGGAAGGGTACCTAAGAGAAAAGCAGCGCATTTACCCTGTTCAGGGTATGGTAATGAGAACTTCGAGTAGGGGGACGCAGTGGGTAAGGAGAGTGGATGCCAGAATTTCTGCAGAGGTAGAATCAGCAGAACTTGTCAATTGACGGGAGTCAGTAAAGGGGGAAAAATGTCATCAATTATGGACATCCAAGGTTCCAAGTGCAAACTGGTGGTCACGCTAACAAAAGGGGGTACGAGTTACATTTAGGGAATCCCGCGCTGGTACAACCGCAGAACCCCCGAGAAGGAACCGCCAAGATGCTTGGGGGTAGCTGGGCGCCGACGGCTTCAGCGGGTGCAGATAGGGGTGTTTCGGCAAAAACGAGTAAAGAACAGACTACGGACACCGTCCTCCTGCGGGGTGAGAGGTGTGGCACCGCTGACGCCCTCCGCTCGTGCCCACCGTCCACGGCAGCCCTCGCCTCGCCGGAAGTGGCCTCCCCCATCCTCCGCATATTTCCTTGACTCCCGTCCCCACCCGTCCCCGGCGCCCAGCCAGGGGTGCACCTCACACTCCCAGGGAGCGCGGGCTGAGCGCGCAAGCAGGGAACCTTCCCCACCCGCGCGCCGCCCACGCTCCCTCCCCACTCCGCGGGTCGCCCCGTCGGTCGAGCGACTGGGAAGAACCCGCAATCCCAGCCCGCGATCTCGCGATACCTGGTGGGCCCGCCCCCGCGCTTGCCCGCCGGAAGCGGAAGCCAGGCGAAAGTCGGCTTGCCGCTCGAGTGGCTCCGTTACCTTGGAGAGCTGAAGTAGTGGGCCATCCTTTGGCCGCGGTTTGGGCCGGAGGTGGGTGTTCCTGTGTGTGCGGCGGGCGGGGTGCGGCCCGAGCGGGATGGACGTAGCTGTCGGCGGGCCGGTCGGCCGTTGGGGAGCCGCGGGGAGCAGGGAGCAGGGAGCCGGGCGGGCCGAGCCGAGGGGTCGCACGGAGCGGGAAACCCTCTCGGCCTCCACCGGCCGCCGCGACTGGGGCTAGGAGGTGCCCCGGGAGGGAGCAGACCTGTCGGAACCGTGGTGGGCAAGCCCTGCCGGGCCCTGGTGGCGGTCTGGGTCCGTCTCCCGGGCAGCGAAGGCCCAGTGCAGGCGGTCGTGCCCAGCGCCAGTCGCCTGCAGCCAGAGTTGCGTGTGGTGTTACTTAAGAAGAAACTGGTGGTGTTGGAGGACCAGTCTGAAGGGCTGACCCCTTCCTTTCCACGAAGAGAACGTAGCTTGTTCTCATTCGTGTTCGGACTAGCGTACTGGTGTAGGAGGCCCAGCGGGGCGCTCGTAACCAGCCCCTTCCCCCTACACCCACCACATCTTGTGAGGGTTTCCTTTGAGGGACTAAAGCGATTTTTTGCCTCCCACAGATCGAAACAGCATAAACATTAAACACTGCAGCTGCTTCAGGTTGCTAGGGTAAGTAAAGCTCAGATCCATCAGAATTCTATTTAATTATCATTCTCATGAGTGCTGATAAAGATATTTGTTCACTTGTGGGAGGGGGTCGTGGGGAGTAGCATTTTTACCTTGCCCTATAATCTTTACTCCCTGTCTGGTGGGATGTGGGTCATCCTTCTGGAGATTTCTGTGATTCCTCTAGAAATCCAGGCACAATTTTCCTTAGCTGAACTTACTACAAATCATCCCTTGGATTTGAGAGTTTCCCATCAGTTCGCCCATCCCAGACACCCAGAGTCTGAGAGCAGCAGCCTGAAAGAGAAAACATCTGGGTGCTGCTGCTTGCATCCACACAATAATCTTGGTTTAATTTTTTTGGGATAAGGGCAGTAGTGTAAATATTGGCGTATGTTTTGAGGGATTTGGAGGAAAAACAAACTCGTGAAGATGCTGTCTTCCACCATCACGTGTCTTTGTCAAAGGTGAAGTAGTAATACAGGAAAAAAAAATTTAGGATAGCAGGTAAGAGGGAGAGATTCAGTTTTAAAGTTTTAGCATGGCACATACATCCCAAATCATGAAACAGGTTTTAGGAGTCTGGAGGCAAAGAGTAGAAAGATAAAGATGAAGTTTGGGTTAGGAAAGGCAGGGGAGGGGAATACCAACCACTGCTTGGCCAAGGAAGACTGGAAGTGGGGGCTACCTACAGAATACAGATTAGACTTCCAAGTCTTGGATAAAGATTAAAAGAAGTGAACTCTTGGTCCCCTGGCTTCTCAAAGATGAGGCCTCTTGTGGCCTAAGTCAAATCTTTTCTCAGAGGTAGAGGGCTCTCTGAGAATGTGGGTGCAGAAATACTACTTGAATGAATCCATACTTGGCCTGAGAAACCTAGCTGATAAAAGGTTTCAGGCTTTTTTTTAGCTGTTAGATAGTATTTACCGTATTTTTCATTTTGTCCCAGAATAAGAGTACATTGGATGCCTCTCTAAAGTATCCTAGACTTGAGTAGCTGTTCATTTAAATGTTTGCCTTTCCGTTTTCATGTCTTTCCTGTATTTTCAGTTTCTCTTTTTTACTGGTTTTCTTTTCCTACAAACAACCTGAGGGACACTGTCATGGGAAAACTGGAGGTAATCTTCCAGTAACCCCTCTGCTACTGCTTTTTTTTTTTCAGTGAAGCTTTTTGAAAGCTTATTTTCTAATCCGTGTAGATTTCTAGTTGCTTAGCTTCCAGTTACTTCTCAATGAACTGCAGTCCTGCTTCAATCCCTAGTACTCTAACATAATCAGCTCCTAATGGCTAAGTCCAATTAATCTTCTCTTCTTGGTTCTGTCACTTGGTTCTGTCACAGCCATTCCACACTGAGGACCATTCACTCTATTCTCTTGCCTTCTGGGGGAAGCTCTTCTGGTTCTTATCTGTGTGTGTTCTCCTCTTAGCCCTTCTTTATCTCCAGCTTCCTTATAGGTCAGTGTTCTCCAGGATTCTGTTCCTTGATAACTCTTATTCCACAGCCTTCCTGAGAAATCTCATCCACTCTCACAGCATTAACTACCAACAAAATTGCTAGTGTCTCCCATATTTATCATCACCCTAGTTCTCAGTCCCAAATGGGTAACTAGGAGCTGACTCTCCGTGTAGACGTACATCCCATAACTAACCTCAGACTCCATATGCTCACCCACCCTTTTTCCTGTGGTTCCTATGGCGCCACAGCCCATCTGGTCATTTGGCCAGAAGCCTGGAAGTTATCCTTTATTCCCTCCTCTTCTCCCAACATCTAGTTAGTGGTTACTTTCTCCTGGAACTCTTACCAAACTGCACTCGAAGTTGCTGCCTCGGATTCAGCCCTCCGGTCCTGCAGTAATCTGCCTTTGGTCTGTCCTCACGAGTCTCTTCTCTGTTAGCAAAGCGGTCCTTCTAAATAGTCAGTTTGGCCTAGAGGCTTCCCTGCTTAAACTACTTAGGTTGAAGACTCCCTGTTTCTTACCAGAATAAGGGCAAAGTTGTTCACCTTGAACACAGTTTTTCATAGTTCGGTCCCTGTCCACTTTCCAGCTTTGTTTCTTGACATTCACTCTTCCTCCCTTTGTATTTACACCATGTCTGTCTCTTACACTAGACTGGGAGCTCTTTGGGGGGTGGAGACCATGATATATTGTTCATCTTTGTATCCCAGGTGCCAGTTAGCACAATGCCTATGGTACAAAAATCAAGAAATAGTGAATGGAATGTCTAAAACCATCTTAAGTTTAAAAGTATACAAAGACTGTTATGCGTACCTTGCCTAAAATTGTTCATTTCTTGGTTTTTCACTGTCCGGTGATACAGTATTATTGCTTAAAAAATTCTCATAGAAACCTATTAATAAAAACTGTACAGAATTTCAGGATGACAGACATTTCTGAAGCTGTTCCCAATTTTGAAGAGATGTTTGCCAGTAGATTCACAGAAGATGACAAAGAGTACCAGGAGTACCTGAAACGCCCTCCTGAGTCCCCTCCAATCATTGAGGAATGGAATAGCAGAGCTGGTGGGAACCAGAGAAACAGAGGCAATCGGTATGTATTACTTCGGGAGACATGCAGGTGGCTGATGTGGGAGAGGACGGCTTTACCCCATGCCTGGTCACTGCCTGCATGCAGTCAGTGGCTGGTAAATATTTGCTTTGATATTTTGTCAGCACCGTGTATTTTTTTCTTTGCCGTTCAGTTGTGTATGTGTTTTAATGTTCTTTTTTAAAATGTTCTTTCTGTGGACTAACATTTTATTTTCTCTGCAAATATACTTTACAAATCTAGAGTCTTCTACAAAACTTTGTGCTAGGGGGCGGCTGGGTGGCTCAGTGGGTTAAAGCCTCTGCCTTCAGCTAAGGTCATGATCTCAGGGTCCTGGGATCGAGGCCTGCATTGGGCTCCCTGCTCGGTGGGGAGCCTGCTTCCTCCTCTCTCTCTGCCTGCCTCTCAGTCTACTTGTGATCTCTCTCTCTCTGTCAAATAAAATAAATAAAATCTTAAAAAAAAAACATACAAAACCAAAAAAACCCCACAAAACTTTGTGCTAGGTTCCATTAAGGCCTTGTCTTTGGTTTTACTTTAAGAAAGTTATACAATGGAATTTCGTCTATTTAATAATTCAAAATAGCTCTTGTACAATCGAATAGACTTCAGTTTGATTCAGAACTATCCTACTACTGTGGGTTTTGTGTTGTGTTCTGCCTATTTCTCTGCAAAGTGTACCCAGTATAATACTGGAAGAATGATTTAAATCTTAGGAAAGTTTTGAATAACTGGTGCTATATATAACATTCTGCAAAGTGTTGTTTTTTTTTTTTTAAGATTTTATTTATTCATTTGACAGAGAGAGAGATTACAAGTAGGCAGAGAGGCAGGCAGAGAGGAGAGAGGAGGAAGCAGGCTCCCTGCTGAGCAGAGAGCCCGATGTGGGCCTCGATCCCAGGACCCTGGGATCATGACCTGAGCCGAAGGCAGCGGCTTTAACCCACTGAGCCACCCAGGCGCCCTGCAAAGTGTTTTTTACACTCTTGTTTATGGAGTATTAGGTTGAGAAATGAAATGTAGTGGGATAGATTTGTCATTTGTATTTTTTAAAAGGGAAGTATAAAAATCTTTTTGTTTTGTTGTTGTAGGTTGCAAGATAACAGACAGTTTAGAGGTAGGGATAGCAGACGGGGGTGGCCAAGTGACAATCGATCCAATCAGTGGCATGGACGATCCTGGGGTAACAATTACCCGCAGCACAGACAAGAACCTTACTACCCCCACCAGTACGGACACTATGGTTACAACCAACGGCCTCCTTATGGTTATTACTGATGGAAATGTCAGCAGCTTTTAGTAAAACCATTTTTTCTGTTAACATGACAGTAGTTTGTGTTTATCTTCTGTTGGTCATAGTTTTACATCTGATTTCAGAGAGTGGATTATTTTGGAACTTGTGACTTTTTTTAAAAAATGAGATTTTACTAGAGATGTGATGGTTCAGAATGCCCCTAAAAAGGTTGTGGATTATATTGCCTGACTTCTACCTCAGATTCTTCTTTGTTTCATGACTTAATAGTGCTTTGAACTTGGTGTCTGTTTTCTTTGTTTAACCTCTAGGAGTTCCATCTTTGTTTTACAGAGAAATAAAAATTTTAAAGTAGAAAATGCTTGATTTTACTTTATAAGATAAGGAAGTATCCATACAGATTTTCTCATTCCTAAATTTTTACAGAGGTTAGTACAGTCAACTTATGAATGCACAACTACACTCACTTGTAACGTGTTGTACACGACATCAGCAGTTAAAGGTAAAACAATTGTAGATGCTTTTTTTGGCTTTCATTGTCATGACTGTGGTACTTTATCATTACTCCAGGTATGAGTGAATTCCACAATCGGTTTGGTCTCTTTTTAGAGGCATGTCAAGAATAAAACCATAAACTGGGGAAGGGAACCTTCTCAGTTCCAGTGTCTTGATCTAGTGGTGGTGAGATTGGGGCACACAGTCATTTCATTACAAACCGTAAGGCTTTTTGCTAACTTAAATAAAGCAGATCAAAATTCACATGTTATAAAAAAAAGTTTAACTCTATAAATGTTCCCCTTTTTCAATAGTATGTATATAATGCTGCATTCTGACTACTTTTATGGCACTTATGTGGATTGTACAATGTTATATTCACTTCCAAATGTGTACCTTTGCTGCTTCCTCTTGTATAAATACAGTGATGCTGTAACTTCCTCTCAGACTGATTAGTATATTCCAGATCATTTTAATGGCCATTTCAATGGTTTTATTTAAATAAAGTACTTATAAGATTAAGCAATTTCTCAAGTTTTGGCAGTTAGACCATTCATTAATGTGATGAACGTTTTGGTTTTTTATTGCTCTTTCCTCTATATCTGTTGAAAAGGCTTATTTGGCTTAAGAGTAATATTAAGAGTAGAAGTTTCATCACAGGGAAAAGGAATATAAAGACAACTCCCTAAATCTGCCTTCTGCTGCCTTCTCTCTTAGCACTCTACTCTGGGCCCTTGCGCTTGACTTCTCTAGGCATTACTTCTCCATGCTCTGGCTCCAGCTCTTCCCTTCTACTCCCCTTCATGAAGAGCCATCCTTTCAGGTAACTGTTTGATGGGAAAGGATCTAATAAATCAGGTCTTCACACTCAGATGTAAATAAAATTTTAACAGTAAGATAAGGGTTTTCCCTGTATCCCTCTAATTATATCAGTAGGCAGAGTGCTGTTACATCTCTATCTTGATACTACAGATATGTAGTTTGGAGAGTTCAGAAAGGCCTCACTGCACGCCACGATCTTCTCTGCAGGCAGGTGGGTCATTGAAAATACCCGTCGAGTGATGAAGCGCAGGCACTGAGTCACTGGGGCGGCAGCGGCCATAGCTTTAGAGAGGGACCCTCGGGGCCCTCTGCAGTGCCGGCTGCTGGCACTATTTAGGGGGACCCCTGGGCCCATGGGGCAGTGAGGAATGGGTCTCTGCAGGCTCCAAGGAAAGGTTATTTTCCAGTAATATTGAAATATTCACAGATGGCCTGAGTATCAGTCCTGCTTGAAAATATGATAAGAGTCCTTTTAACATGAATTATTTCTGCATTCTGCATGAACAGCCCATATGGTGGTGGTGGGTTTTTTGTTTTTTTTTTTAAACAGCAGTCACCATTAGACTCCCCTATATGCTTTAAACTGAGAGGAAATAAAAGTCATGGTTTCTGCTTCATGTGGGAGAGAGAGAAAATAACATTAAAAAAATTAAGGGTATTTCAGAGAATTAATCTGAAGAAAGAATGAAAACAGTGTCAAATGGAATTAATCTCAAATAGTATGTTGTAATAGCCTATAGCATTAAGCGTAAGGAGACCTGGCTTCCAGTCCTTACTTATACCTTGTAAGGTATAAGACCTTGAGAAAAATCAGTTAAACATGGAGCTTATGTGCTCACCTGTAAAAATGAGGATAATACCCTGCCACTCTTCACAGGGTCATCATAAAAAAAGTGACCAAATATACAAGAGCTTAAGATAGAAACTAGGGCTTATGACCATTAATCCCCCACTGGCACATTAACTGGTGCTGTATAAACATTTGTTAAATCAATGGGAGGGAAGTATTTGGTAAATTGTAAAACACAGTGTTGATCTACAGGATATAGAATAACTGGGAAAAAAAAAGAATAACTGACAAGATAAGATAGAGCACACTTATTGAGAATAAAGATTTGTGATTCTTATGTGAATTAATATATGAATTAGCAAAAGAAGAAATTCTATCCTTCAGAATATAACATTTCAAATATCGAAAATGTGTATAAATATTGAGCTAAAATTCACATTTGAATTTTACTGATTTTAAAATGTCAAATGCTGATTATGGAAATATACCAGATTAATAATCCTTTTGCGACCAGCTTGCTGGAGACTTGAGATAGAAGGTTGTTTTTTGGTTTTTTTTCCTTGAGCACTAGAAGGATTTGAGGTTATCCAGAATATTCATAACCATGGGTCACAGCTCTGAGGATAGTTTGAACTCTTGAAACCAGATAGGAAAAAGACATCTGGTGAGATTTCTAGCATGGTTTTGGTTTTCAAAGCTGAATTCCTTATAATACTCAACAGATAGGATGTAATTTTTGCTTTGTAATTTATTCGCCTAAAGGAAAATCTAGAACTTTATGACAGAACTAAGAGTAATGAAATGTCAGTTTTAAGTTTAGAATACTAAAATGGAAGGAAATGATCTCTTGCCCTGAAGATTACTGATAACACTAATTCTGAACTCCACACCTTGTTTCTTTTTTTAAAGATTTTTTTTTTTTTTAAATTTCACAGCGGGAGAGAGATCACAAGGAGGCAGAGAGGCAGGCAGAGAGAGAGGGGGAAGCAGGCTCCCTGCCGAGCAGAGAGCCCGATGTGGGCCTCGATCCCAGGACCCTGAGATCATGACCTGAGCCGAAAGCAGAGGCCTTAACCCACTGAGCCACCCAGGCGCCCCCACACCTTGTTTCTAAAGACAGTTATTTTAACACTAAAATTTTTCCTAGACCTATTCCCTTTGATTCATTCAGCCCAAACACAGATTTGGCTGTGTATGGAAACCAATGCCCCTGGCCTTTGACTTCTTTTATTTAGTACTATTGCTTATAATAAAAGGCAATTTATTTTTTCATTAGAAAATGTAGGAAATACACTCCCAACTCACAGCAACTTGTAGTACCATTTAGTAACTTCAGTTAGCTGGAAAGCTCATTTGTGAAAGTGCTTACTTTGGTAACATTAGACAAACTGAGGTATTATAAACCATTCACTGAAAAGTTTATTTGGGATTTGTCTTTCAGTATCTTCGATTTTGACCAAAGAAGCATATTTGAGATGTAAATGAGGATTTTAAAGTACTAGATAGACTTTGCCAAATTCTGTGTGAAAAACCCAATTATATAGGTCACTCAGTGTCCTTCCTCTATTTATAAATTTAGAAATGTGTGCTTTTATAATCTTCTGGCTTTTAATTTAGAATGAATTAAGGCCAACAGGAGTAAATGCTCTTGACATCAGTAGGAGTTATGATGTTAATTTTTAGATTTCTACTTTAGAATTCAGATATACTCTTTGTGCTGTGTTCTGTATTATCTAACAAAGATTTCTCTTGGCTCCTGATAAATTATTATTGAGCCAAATCAACTAGATTCAAATAGATTGTACACCGGACTCCAAGGTAGCCTTGAGCAAGTATATCCTCCTTTCCAGACGTTTAGACCTCCACTAGGACCAACTTTTGAGGAAAATAGGGACAGTAGCAGAGATCCCTTAACCCATGGACATTCTGGGAGAGAATGGCCTGGGTCAGGCTGGGGCTGCATGGGCCTCATCAATAGGGCTACATGCTCTCAGGATATGCCAGGGTTGAAGAGGAAGTAGCTCTAGCTACGTAGTACCACTACGGAGGCTGCTAGGTGCCAAGAAACATTCTTATCTGAGGAGTTGGTTACCAGTGCCTTCAGACTGTGAAAGTGGAGATAAGCTGTGGATAATAACCCCCAGATTTTAAGATTTACAGGACAGTATGGGACGGTAAGAGGATAGGTCTTCCATCAAAACTACTAACATGTAATCTGACTGCCCCCTTGCAGGATCAAGGGAAAGCATTTACAGAAAGCATGTGTCATGGGGCTGGGCACATGATAGGCTGCAGGTCCAGGTCAGCTGTGTGCCTCCAAAGCGGAGTGGGATGTGGGGTACCTCTGGACTGCTCTGGGTGCAAGAAATGCAGCTTACAAGTCTTTCACCAATGTCTCCATGGGCTGATGTGCTAATTCAGTTGCTGTTTTCATTCCTGTCCCTAAGGGACACACAGAGCCCATGTATTAATTACCAGTTAGATTTTCTCTGGGTTTCAGTGACTTCTCCTGAGACAGCTTCAGGGGAATGATATGATGATGATCTCATGGTTTTTTTCCACTGCCAGGGCCTTTAACTCCCTAACGGATCTCCAGCCTTTGAATTACATAAATAAAGCTGCTCTAATTGCTAAAGGCCAGAGCTTTTGCATTTGAGTGTTTTCTCATTTTAAAATTTCCTTCACTATATATGTTTGGCGTGCATACAAAATAATAAACATTATAAAAAAGTGAAACCACCAGTCGCTGCACTCATCCAGCGATATGGCCTGTTGTCTATCCTTCTCTTTTACCATGCCCACATAAATGTGTAAATTTGATATACTTACGTATTTTTCCTTGTTTACTAAAGTGAGGTTGTATATAAAAATATACACACATACATAATTCTTTGTTCATGCAACATAATAGTGGACTCCAGTTTAGTAACTATAGAGATTAAAAATTAACAGCCTAATACTCTCTAGTATGGATTTTCTGTTGATTATATGATTATTCTCCAATAGGTATACACTTAGATTGTTTACCCTTTTTTGCCCATATATTCTTTGGCATTTTTATGTGTTCTTTTTTTTTTTAAAGATTTTATTTATTTATTTGACACAGAGAGAAAGATCACAAGTAGGCAGATAGTCAGGCAGAGAGAGAGGAGAGAGGAGGAAGCAGGCTCCCTGCCGAGCAGAGAGCCCGATGCGGGCCTCGATCCCAGGACCCTGGGATCATGACCTGAGCCGAAGGCAGAGGCTTTAACCCACTGAGCCACCCAGGCGCCCTATTTTATGTGTTCTATGAAGTATTCTCCAAAGCAGGATTATTAGGTTAAAACACCTATATTTTTAGTTAAGTGCCATGTATTTTCTAAAACCCTGTAGCAGTTCACATTCCCTGTTGGCAACGTATGAATGTACATATATGTGTCTCCCCTCTCCCTTCCTAGGACTTCAGCTTTTTGTCTAGATGGCCATGGGCATTTTTGTTTTTGAAATCAGAGAACTTTACTGAGTTTTATATCCTTGTCAACCATTCTTTGTCAGTGTTTCCCCTGGGATGCTGTACCTTTTATTCCTTAAAATCTTTTTTTTTTTCCAATATTTTCTTGGTTATATCTTGAAATCTTTGTTCCACTTTTTGGGTTCTTTTTCAGGACCCCAGTTATGTCTGTGTTGACTTACCTTTGCCTGACTTCTAGATCTGTCATTTTCCTTTCTTTGCTCACCTTTCTCTATTCTGTCCTCTAAATTCTGTGCCCTATTTTCAGCCTCTTCTCTGTTGTTTCCAACATGGCCTTTTTTTCCATGCTTTTATTTAAAACAAAAAAAATCTGATCAGCCACCTTTCAAATGCTCAGTAACCACATATGCCTAGCAGCTGCCATACTGACAGCATCGTTTGGGAAGAGGACTAAAGGCTTGGAGTTCCCTTAACTTGACTCACTCCCTTCTTCAGTTCTCCAACCCAAGATATCTCAAGGGAAACACAAGGGTCTGACACAATTTGAAAGCCAATGTGATAGTAAAACCTATCATGGAGGAGTTTCATGTAGAAATGACCACTGAGCCTGTAAACTGTGCTGCCAAGTTTGGGGGTTGCCCCCTGCCCAGACTCTGTATCAAGGGGACAAGATGGACCCTGTGGCACACTGCCAGAAAAGGATTACAAATGCTGAAAAGCTTATCAACCAAATTATAAGGATTGTCAGAGGAAAGCCTATCTGGGCAGAAGTAGGTGGTCTTCTTGGAGCCTAGAAAAAGGGAGCTTCTGTGCCAAGAAGCGTCAATGTCCAGTGTTGTCCCAGGAGAGGGGCTAAGACACAATGGGTCTCTCTCAGATGGTAGGAGCTCCCCTACCCCATCCCCTAATTTCCTTGGTTCTGATCCCAAGCTCTCCAGTCTTCAAATGATGACTGGCTTCTTGAAGAGATTTCCCAAAGTAACACAATGTACTCAC
Source organism: Ailurus styani (assembly GCA_002007465.1). Classification (NCBI taxonomy): domain Eukaryota; kingdom Metazoa; phylum Chordata; class Mammalia; order Carnivora; family Ailuridae; genus Ailurus; species Ailurus styani. Next base: position 288,662 of record LNAC01000272.1, read on the forward strand.
TAGAGGATCCCACTATATAGTCCATTTTTGCAGATGTGTTCTTCACTCAAATTAATAAATTGGCATTGTGTTTAGAAGTGAATTTCTTGCCAAATTTCCAGCCCGATTCCATTTTCAAAAACATCAACAAAATTGGTATTTCTGAAAGCTCCAGAATGGAGACACTCAGCGCCATGCTGACTCCACTGAGGTACTGAGCCGGGACCCCTGAGTACCCAGCCAAGGAAGTTAACACCATGGAGCAGTTAACACCACACTCTGGCCCGAACTGAACTCAAGTAATGTGGGGAGAAGCCTAAGAAATGTCTACCAGACCAGACAAGAAGGATCACTTGTAGTGACACTGGTAGTCAGGCACTATAGAAGACATTTCCTACTAGTGCTGCTCACTTCAAAAGGAATTGTCAGTCCCTTCAAATTCTGGGTGGCCTTCTGCTGTTGCGTTATGGTGCCACCTCGTGGATGTAAATTGAAAATCTAGCTTCTTAAAATTTTTAGTCTATAGTCACATGCATTTTAAAAATCTATAGTGGGGGTCACAGTGTGTTTTGAAATTTATATTTTGCTTTACAGTTAAAGGAACTATTTAACCAAATCCCTTACTCAAATCCCTGGTGGTAGGGGGTATGCTGGGAGCCCACAGCCCAGAAAATACCTGCCTCCTGAAGTCTGAGTTTTTAGTTGTTTGGAACTTTAAACATTGCAAAGGTGCCACCTACATCCTCTGGTTCTCCCCCCACCCCCAATCCCCTAGACACAAAGGAGTAGGAAGAAGCTAACAGAGCTCTTCTGAGTGGCCTCTTTTCCTGCTGGAAGGGGTGGATATGTGGACATGAAGCCTAGAGCTGTTGCCTTTTTGCCTCCATGAAGGAAGCGAGCCTAAGGATGAAGCTGGCCCTGCTTGCTAGAGTGAGGCAGGGGAAGGAAAGAAAGTGGGTCCTTTGTGACATCAATGAGCTGCTGCATCAGACTAACCCTGAAGCCGGCTCTGCCTCTGGACTTGGCCAGGGACTGGGCTAATAAATCCCTTTACTGTGTAAGCCAGATAGAGTTGGGTTTCCATTACTTGTCAAGGAAAGCATCCTAACAGTGATCCATGTAAAAAAAAAAAAAAAAAAAAAACCCCAAAAAACAAAACAGAACAACAACAACAAAAAACAGTAAGTAAAGTTCCATTAGAGCACACACTGGAATGTATGGGAAAAGAGTAGGACAAGTTCTGAAGCTGAGACCAGGTACAGCAGAAGCACTTTGGGGGGCAGTATGGCATAACGGGTTCGAGAAGAAGGCAGCTGAGCATAACTCATGTTCTGCCATTAGTATTGGCTGTGATCTTGGGTAATCCAAGTGACTCTTCTTGTCCCTGGTTCCTATCCACAGAATAAGAGTTGTACGAGACGACTGTTTCCCAGCTCTTTCACCATCAATAATTTTTATTGGTCCTTCTTGGGGATTCAGTATTTTTAAACATTTTGCTTACCAATATATTTTCTTAGGTACTTAGACAAAAGCACAAAACTGCTTTGATTCTGATCAGCAAGGGTAATGAACTTACTTACCTGACCAAATCACTGTAATTTGCATTGGATATGTAAAAAGAAGGCATTTGTTATTAGCTTTTGAAGCTTTAATGTAGATAAGATTCCTGATAGGCTTTTACAAATACAGAAAGTAGCTTCCAGGCCCTCTTCTTTTAAGGATCTTTGGAGATTCATAGGAACTACCAGATTTGAAGACTGCACCATCCAATGAGGACAAAAATTCAGTGACTTCCCCCCAAAAATTAACAGTAAATTACAAGTCTTGATTACTCTTACTTTTTCACAAATGCTCCATAGAGTTTTCAAAAGACACAAATGGCATTTTTGTATTTAGATAAGCCTTTTAAAATATAAAGTAAGATCACAAAGCAGTGTGACAGGTTTTCTTCTGTCACTTGTAAACTCTAGAGAAGGCAATCCTCAGACCCCTAGACGTGCTGTGGAAATCTCTTCATTTACAATCAGGATAAACTGCATCCAGCCAGGACTCAAGGGACCCGGGTTCTAGCTGCCATCCCCCACGGTGTGATCCTGAACAAGTCTCTCAGCTCCTGGAGAGCAGAAGCCCTGTCATGGGATGAAAGGAGCCGACAGTTCATCTTGTTGAAGAGCTCTTTCAGCTCTGTTACTTCGTAATGCAATGAAATCAGACTAACATGTTCCAAACCGTTTGGATGTCAGAAACTGCATTGAACATACAGTACTTTTAAAATTCCTACTTCTTTTTTGAGACCTGTTCTTAAATTTTTTTTCATTTTCTTCAGTGCATGGAAATATTTTCCTACTTAACAGCCTCTTCATAGCAATTAAAAAGCTTCTCAAGGATGTATTTCTCATAACTTGCTTTTATTTTTTTTCAACTTGCTGCTTTAATTTCTCCAAGATCTCCTCTGCAGTTGTGGACGCTAATAGCTTCACCACTTTTTCACGAGATTTACCACCCTGGACCAAAAGGAAAAAATGGTGTCAGGATGACTCACTGAACATTCTAGCTGCCAGAGAGAGGGGGGCTCCGCAGCAGCCATCACAGCCATGTCCTCAGGGCTGCCGCCGGTGGGCTGCAGGGCTGCCGCCGGTGGGCTGCAGGGCTGCAGCTTTCCCAACAGCTGAGCTATAGCACCTTCTCCCGCCAATCTGCATTTCTGGGCTAACCAACGAGTGTATCTTACAGTCCACCTTACTACAGATGTTGACAACTCTCCAGGGTTTTTATCTTCATACATCAATTTCTGTAATAAAAACTGGCATTCAAATTTCAAAATGAATAGAGTCCAGACGTAGAATATTGTGTTTTTAAGTAACTTCTTTGTTTAAAAGTGAAAATTATTTTTTAAATTACCAATATTGCAATTTTATATAAACTTTGTATAAAAATAATTCCAAATATAGAACTGTTCTGTTACACATTTCTGAAAATTCCAAAACAAAAACAAAAACAAAAACAAAATGCTCTAATTTCACAGCCAGCTGAGCCAAGGGTTTCATTTTGAAACATCCTTTAAAGAAGGTAAAATCTAAGCAGGAATCATCTATCGGAGTAGAAGAGTGGGAAGCCCCTTTCAGGCCAATGTCAGAACGTGTGCACAGACAGAATCAGAAATAATCTGCCACAGGTGGGAAATCTATCAAGTGGCCTGAAGGAAGAGATTTTTGGATGCAGCCTATTAACCAAAGGCTGAATGCCAGCTAGAACCTGGATCTAGAGAGTGAACCCTAGAGGCACAGTTGGGTCTCACTCCTGCAAATTCTATTTCAGTAAGTCTTTTTTTTTTTTTAAAGATTTTATTTATTCATTTGACAGAGAGAGAGAGATTACAAGTAGGCAGAGAGGCAGGCAGAGAGAGAGGAGAGAGGAGGAAGCAGGCTCCCTGCCGTGCAGAGAGCCCGATGTGGGCCTCGATCCCAGGACCCTGGGATCACGACCTGAGCCGAAGGCAGAGGCTTTAACCCACTGAGCCACCCAGGCGCCCTATTTCAGTAAGTCTTAAGTGATGCCCAGGAACGTGTGTTTTGGACATCATTCCCAGGTGATTTTGATACCCACCCCCAAAGGAAACCCATGATATTAATGACTTCATCTGTTCCTCTCTCTTCTTAATGAGCTTCTCCAGGGAGCCAGGATAACGTGGGGGACCAGAACACGGGATGGACTCACTGAAGGACCCCTTTCAGATTTGTTAGTATGGTGATGACTTGAAGGAAGAGACAGACAAGATCGATCTGACAGCAGGTACAGGAATACATGTAGAAGGGAGAAAATACTCGAAATGGTGGCAACTAAGGAATAAACGTACAGAGCGTGGTCAGTCTGAGTAAGGATCAAGGCAGTAGGAATGAAGGCGACTACACAGAATACACACACATTTTAGTGATTAAATGGATGAGAGTTAAAAATAAACAACCCAGCTTTTCAATTACTTGGAAAAGAAAGAACCCGTATTCCGGGCGCCTGGGTGGCTCAGTGGGTTAAAGCCGCTGCCTTCGGGCGCCTGGGTGGCTCAGTGGGTTAAAGCCTCTGCTTTCGGCTCAGGTCATGATCTCAGCATCCTGGGATCGAGGCCCGCATCGGNTCCTCCTCTCCCTGTCTCTCTGCCTGCCTCTCTGCCTACTTGTAATCTCTCTCTCTGTGTCAAATAAAAAAAAAATCTTTAAAAAAAAAAAAAAAGCCGCTGCCTTCGGCTCAGGTCATGATCCCAGGGTCCTGGGATCAAGGCCCACATCGGGCTCTCTGCTCAGCGGGGAGCCTGCTTCCTCCTCTCTCCTCTCTCTCTGCCTGCTTCTCTGCCTACTTGTAATCTCTCTCTCTGTGTCAAATGAATAAATAAAATCTTAAAAAAAGATTTCATATTCATAAAATGACTGGTATTCATAAAATGACTGGTGTGTAATCATCAAAGCTGTTTCCAGAGAGAGAGAGAGAGAGAGAGAGACCTACCTTATCCAAAACCACGTCACTCTTCCTGAGCTCCAAGACCTTAGAAAGGTACCGACAGAGCTCAGCATTAGCCTCTCCTTCTGACGGGGGCGCTGCTATGGCCACGCTCACCGCTTCCGCTGTCACGTCTGGAATGAAATCAGTGCGGACTGTATCCTTAAGGAGTGAGGATATTGTGTAAAAGTGTTCGCATTTCCCCGGCACACAGTGGGTTTTCCATCAATAACTACTGCATGAAGAGATGAGTGAATAAACTACTCACACCTGAGGGAACATGTTATGATAAATACACCTCCACCGTTTGAGGAAAGAAATCCAGAAAAAGTCAACATTTCCCCGGTCCTGCAGACCAAGGGTGGGCCCAGAGTCCTGGGCCTCAGGCAACTGGAAATTGCCAAGTGGCATGAAGAGCCCCAAGGCAGGATCAGGAGCTGGATGTAAACAAGCCAGCTTGCAGGTTCCAGCATCGAGAAAATGAGAGCACCAGGCTGATTCAGCTCACGTGAAATGCCTCTAAGGTTTTTAAAATTCAGCATTTAAACATTGACACAGCACCTGTATACACTAATTCGATGGCACAAACATGTTTTAGGGACTTCACAAATATTAACCTGTTCAATCCTCATAACAGCTTTATGAAGATGATATTAATGCCATTATGATCTCCAGTTTACAAATGAGGAAACAAATCCAGATTTGCCCAAGGGCACACAGCTATAAAGCGATGTTGTGAGTCAAAGTTAAGTTTGAATGCATGCTTTGACATCCTGGGACAAAGAGCAGGGCTTTTGAGGGGTGCTCCTGCCTCACCAGTCAATACGGCCTTCATAAAGTGCACCTGACCCCAGCCCTCCATGGTTATTCCAGAGAGAGAAATATTTACTCAAAGGAATTTGCAAGTGAGCTGAAGCTGGTCCCCACCTGGGGTTACACAGGCATTTTCACACACTCACACCGTGCCTGTGTGAACGACATGGCCACCAAATCCGTAAGCACAAAGTGGCGCAACAACCCGCCTCCTGTCCTGTCACCGGTTCCCATACTACGGTGTGCCCTCTTCCGCATTTTAGTAGCTTTCAAATCCAGATGTGTCTCAAAATAGAGGGCGAAGAAAGTGTTCACACGGGTTTTGTTTTTCTGGTACACAGAATACTTGTATACTGTCTAGTGGATGGCATCTCAAGATCTGATGACACATGGTATGCTGACAGCGGACTGTCCACAGCGACTACGCCGAAAATGCTGGCCACGATGGGTGCGGCCCACACACAGACAAGCTAACGCGGCCACTAGCCAAACCAGGCCCAGCACCCCAATTCTGAGAACTTGTTTTCAAAGTACAAAAAGAAAAGGAATAAAGAGCTTTGGAGGCGAAAAAGACCTTCACAATAATTCAGATCAATGGTTCTCAAACTTTTTTCCCACCCTGAACACCACCCCCTACACAAGTTCCCCTGGACTCCCCATTTTCATGATAAATGAAAACACAGCTACTCAGGAGCCCTGCCTCCTGGCCTCCCCGTGTCCACCTAAGAGATCCCTGAGGCACCTTTTGGGCTCCAGGGTATCGCCTGAAAGCCTCTTAGTCCAGTATCCCATTCCACAGAGAGAAAGAACTGGCCCCAGAAAAGTTCTGTATTAACTCAGAACAAGTTTGCACAGGAGCTGATGACCAGGGCTCTCAGATACAAGGTTTTCTCTTCCTCCTTGGGCCGATGGTCACTAAACTCAACCAAAATGTCTCTTCTTTCTTTCTCTGGCCAACGTGTGCAGTTCTGAAATAGGACAAACTAATAATTCTAGGTTACACATCTTTCTACATGTGTCCTTTCTAAAATACCATATATATATATTTTTTAATACCATATTTTTAAGGGGGAAAATATACAATGGTTTTTTTCATCGACCTCGCTATGCTTTAAGTATGGTATATTCATTCACTTTTGACACTGGATTTACACCTTTACATTAGAATTCTAAAACGGGGAAGCCTCTAATTGCAGCTGTGAGAAATACACCAACTGTACAGAATCAACTTTCGTCTAATCAAGGGAAAGGGAGGATGGAGGGGTACTCCCCTCCCCCGCTCCATGACTCCCACCTCAGTGTCCACATATACCTGTGACAGCGTTTTGTTTGGACCCGGGTTTGGCATGGATGGCTATGGTGACACAACCTTTAGGATCAACCGCCACAGGACCTAAGGGAGGTTGTGGTCTCTCTGGTTCCTTGCTCTGGCTCTTACCCTAAAACGACAACAACCACGCTACAACTTTACAGGCTTTAGGATACTTCCCCACACGTTTGAGCCTTCCGCTACTCCCTTTCACCTTTCACCAAACCGAGCTAGTCGCGCCCAGGCATTTCTGGCCACCCGGAAAGGTTTAACAACCATACCCAATCCATTCTCGCACGAAGCCCTCCAATCAGCCCAACCGAGCCGTTTTCCTCGGGCGCTGGGAAGACGTGACTCTGGCTCCCACACCTTAGTGCTGGTCCCCACCCCAGGCGCAGGGACCACTTCTTACTCATGCTTGCGCCTCGGGCAGCACGAGCTGACAAAGTCCTGTGCGCAAGCAGGCTGGAAGTGTGTGTATTTGGGGGAGACCAAGGGGCTGCCGCGGTACGGAAGGCCGGCTCGGTGACGGAAGCTGTGGCCGAACTCGCGCGCGGCAGCGGGGCGACAAGAGCGCAGACGGTGCGCACAAAGGGGCGAGGACGCGCTGCGCGCACCGGCGGCCCAGCACCTCCGACCCCGGAGGACGCTGGCCTTGCGGGGGCCCTGCCGTCCGGACAGAGCGGGGCGGCAGAAGGCCGCATGAGCCCCGGGTCTCGGGGGCCGTGAGGCGCCGGCTGCGCTCCCCCGCCCGTGGGCCCCGCCTCTCTCCCGCGCGCCGCCCACCCTCCCCCTGCCACGGGTCTTGGCACTGGCCTTGTTCGTCGCACCAGCTTTCTTGGGCATCTCGGCGCCTAAGGGGAGCCGGGCAGAGGTTCGGGCCCCGCGTCCCCACACGAGCGGCTTCAGCCCGCTGCCCAGCCGCAGCATCCCCGCGGGGAAGCCGGGCAGAGGCGCACCGGCGCCGGAAGAGCCCTCTGCGCCTGCGCACGCGGGCGGGAGCAGCCTCGCAGGCCCGCGTCTCCGCTCCGGCCCCAGGGCGACCCCTCCCGGCTGGCGGGAGCATGACCTCTCGTCCTGGAAAGAAGCCCAGGAGACCGGGACCAAGAGCTGGGGCTCGGATCCTGCAGTGACGGCCCCCCAACAGCCCCCAGGGAGGAAGGTTGTGTTACCGCTGGTCTTCTCTTTCCTCCTGGGAACAAAGGATTGCAGTGGGCACATTCCACGTGTTGATGGAGCACCTGCTTTGTGGCCGGCGCTGAGGATTCCACAACGTAAGAGGAGAAGAAGAAATATTCTGATGGGTAATGTGGCAAGAGATGAAACTGGAGGTGGGCAGAAGCAAGGGACTGGTGCAGTCCCATGTGTTGTTTGAGAAAGATCACTGGCTGCAGCGTGGCCGGCAGAGGAGTGGAGGGGGGAGACCTGCCGCTCAGATGGAACATGGTGGCCTGAACCAGAACGACTGGGGTCGGCAGAGAGGGAAGAGTGGATCACCTCCGGGACACTCAGGAGCTGCGGAGGGAGGGAGACCTGCGTTCCCATTCTGCCTCCCCGACGGACCTTTTGAAACATGACATCTCTCTGCCTGTGAAGTGGGTTTTCTAATAGTACTTACCTCATACTGATGTGAGGCACAGATGAGAATGTGTGTCAGCTACTCAGTGCAGAGCCGGGCACACAGCGACCACTCTGGTCCTCTCATTAACACCAAACAACCGTCACAGAGTAAATGACACCTCGTCTTCATTCTCCCACCTTCTGACATTAGAACAAGAGAGAAAAACCGGAGGCCACGAAAAAGGATCACGCAGCAGAGACGGCAGCAGCGCTGTCCAATGACTCGTTCTAAGGCAGCGGCGAGGCGGTCTTATTTTGTGTTGCATTACTTCCATAAATTAAAAATAAGGTTAAACCTCAATTAACTGGAACTCTTGTTCCAAAACGGTGTCTTACACTCAACTTAAAGAAGAAAAAGACAAATGACAAATAAAAGGATAATAGATATTTATTTTTTTTTAAATTCCAGGGGGTGTCCCGTATCAATAAACAGTTCCTTTTCTTATCCCTTCTACAGCTACCTTCGGTGACAATCATTGTTCAGTGCAACATACTTGAAAAGCATTTGAAATGCCTCGAATGTCAAAAAAACATTAACTTACTTACCTAGGGCATACCATACTTTGTAAGGTAGAAAGAAGTACTTTTCTTAACAGTTACTATAGGGTGTTTGCTGGTTAATCTTTAGTTAACCAGAACCACACATTTCAGATATTCCAGTTAACTGAGGTTTACATCCATAAGATACCAGAAATAGAAAAATGTCCCTTCTTCAGCAATTGAGAACTCTGCCACCAACATACCTCACTACCTTCTTGAAAATATAAAATGAAGTATTATTTCAGATGAAAAATTTTTGTCCTAATTACTATTATTTAGAAAACCTCAATTCTTTTTAAGTTGTTACTTAAAAGAACTGTGACTTTTAACCATCTTCCAAAACTATTTGATATATCTTACACTTAATTACACATAAGCTTTTTTTTAACAAGATAATCACTTTGGAGGGAAAAAGAGAATGTTATTTATATAAAAATTTTGCTCTGTAAAAAAGTATACAAATGTTATTCTACCAGATATACTTCCTATTCCCTCCTAATACAGCTGTACCTGTGACATGAGTTGAAGTCAGAAATGTGAAACAAATCTTACTTCTTGGGTAGAACTGTGTAGGTGACAGAAAGTATACTTTTTAGCAGGCGTGATTCTGTTGGTTTTCTTTAAAATTTCAAAGTAGTTGTTAGGAAGGTCAGTATTTTCAGTTTCCTGTTATGTAAGATGATCGCCACAATGCTGAACTGATGTTGGTTAGCCAGTGATGACCGGCAGCGCCGTCTCGACCTTGGGCATTCTCAAGAGCATCCCCCATACGGACACATGGAGCACAACGGTGCAGTTCAGTGATAAAGAATCCAGTCTTAGACTCCACCTTTAGATCCTCTGTTTATGTCACATTATTGTGAATCTGTACAAACTCCATTTATAGTTTTAAACTGGACTATGTAACACGACTATATACTACTATAAAACATCCTTTTTTGTAAATACATTGAAAATGTTCTTGGGCATTTATTAGGCCTACTTCTAGCCATATTCTGAATGCTATCAACCAGATACTTCAAAATTCCAAATATAAGGTCAGTTTTCTTAATTTTCTGAAATTAGTTATGTGAATTAATGGGAATTCAGTAGGAATACTGACCCGTCTCATCTCATGTAGCCTTCAGAATAGATAAGCCTGTTAAGTCCAACTCATCTAACCTTCACAAGAGTTAAAACAACAAAAACAAAAACACCAGCTGTCTGAAACAAGAATCTTTCTATAAAACTGTGGAAAGACCATGAGTCAGCTGATCTATGAAATTATACAAGATAAAGCTGAAAGAGCTGCATTTTTTTTTAAATAGTTATGCCCAGTTCTCTTTTCCCCTAAGGTTATAAGAAAATGGAAAATCTGCTTTTAAACCATGCAGAGACTTAAATCAACATTCTTCATCTCCTCTAAGAAACTAAAATGTTTCTTATCTTAATACTCGTGACACTCAAACTATTTTTTGTGGCCAGTTTTTATGCCTTTGAGACTAGATGGTATGCTACTATTTAGCCAAGATGTATCAGAATGCTGAATTATGTATAAAATATTATTTCTGGTATCTGTCCATCTTCTATTGAAGTGCCATTATTATTGCCAGGAGAACTAAAAAAGAAAAAAACAGTCTTGCTAGCAGTAGGTGTCTCATGCATGACTTTCTTCAATCCTTTTGTGCCATAGTGGGAGTCTGGACCCTAAATGAGAACAAAAGTTTCATTAGTAATTTTCATTTAGTAAGCACTCAATTTAATGTGGTGTTTTAATTAGGTTAATAATCTATTATATTTCATTAAAGTTCTTTTTTTTTCCCCATTATAGTTCTTATATGAAATTTTATGCTAAGCCATTTCATGAAAAATGAAGTTTCTGCTACAAAGTCAGTTAATGAGTAAAAATACTGAATGTAGAAGTCAGCTTTCAGGTAACACTGAAATGGTTTTAAGAAAAGAATTATTATTATTTTTTTTAATTTTATTTTTATTCTTTGCCCAAGGGGTACAGGTCTGTGAATCATCAGGCTTACATCTTTCACAGCACTCACCAAAGAATTATTTTATCTTCTGTCAAACATTCAAACTCCTACTCAAGCAAAGGGCTACTTCTTGTGAAGGACATTTCAGAACAGAACTGTGCTGAAAAACAATTCTTTGTCAAAGCAGTGGAGAGTACTTTAACTCCCAACTTCTTTCTTTCCCCTCTTCCTAAGGGCTTTATTGTCAGGGACTCTCAGCGTCTATGGAAAACCACTCTGTAATGTGCAAGAGAAAACACACCAGTTCGTCCTCTGGAACATTCTGGAAGACTTACTTTGAGTGTCGCGCATGCCGTGTAGCACACGTTGGGCAGGATCTCTATAGGTTCTTTGAACATGACCCTGAATGTGTTAGCAGTTCCATCACAACTGAATCCAGTATCATTTTGTCCCAGGGTTTGTTTTTTTTCATATTCAATGATCTGTAAGTTTCAAATAGAAGTTACACTTCAGTGACATCAATTGAAGTCAGGTTTCACAGAAAGGAATATGGAGCCCTGAGGAACAGCGACTGCGTCTCTGCCGTGCAGTTCTTCTGTAATTACCTCTAATCCCCAGAGACGTCTCTAATAGGTTGTCAGGGGTGGGGGGGATGCCAGCTAACTGGGGTTGGGCACAGGACAGAGGGGTTTCCACAGAAGACACACGGCTCCGGGAACTGGTTTTTAGAGCGCCTGGATTTTAGATACTGAGGAAAATGGGCATTTACTCCTTGTTAGCCTATGTCTTGCCACTAGAAAATTCCCACAGCATTTCCTCTAAATGTTATTTAGTAAAATTAAAATGACCTGAAATTCAGGTATACAGATATTGAAAATGGGGAAATCCTGTGTTTTCGATTTAGTTCCATAATCGGCGCCAGGCATGGAAGGACACACCCTCAAGGAGCGTCCAGTCACTAGACGCATGTACAGTGACAATTCAGTACAGCGCTTGCAGTAAGAGCTGCGCAGAAGGTGAAGTGGCTCAAAGGAGAATTTTATTTTGTCAGGAAGGGGTGAGGCTACACAGAGGAGAGTTTTAAAAGCTCCAGTCAGAGCTCAGCAGGTCACAAAGTCTATACGAGGGAACAACATGTGCAAAGGCCGAGGCTCGCAGACCTGCCTTTTCGCACACATCAGATAAAGACAGGACAGTGGTCATCTCTGCAGGGACAGTGACTGGAAAGATCACAAGGGGTCTCCCGAGGTGCTCTAAGGTCCTATTCCTTGATTTGGCTGCTGGCTGCACAAGTGTATTCAGTGTGTGCAAAGCAAGCCACATGTACCACTTAGAAATACGTATACTTTTCTAAACGTATAGCACAGTTCCATAAAGAACTTAAAACCAGGGCGCCTGGGTGGCTCAGTCGGTTGGGTGACTGCCTTCGACTGGGGTCATGATCCCGGGGGTCCTGTCACCGAGTCCTGTGTCGGGCTCCCTGCTCAGCCGGGAGCCTGCTTGTCTCTCCCCTCTGCCTGCAGCTCCCCCTGCTGTGCACTCTCTCTCTCTCTCCCTCTGTCAAATAAATAAATAAAATCTTTAAAAAACAGAACAAAGCAAAACAACAGCACTTAACACAGTGGCAGGCTGGTGTCCCCAACCGTGGGAGAGTAATCCACAACAGGCCCTGTGCTTCTCTGAGCCCGTTACCCTGTTTTGTTGGGAGGAAAACTTGCTCTGCCTTCTCCCTGAGGCTGCTGTTAGAATCCCATGAGAAATTCCAGCAGTGCCAGACCACGTGGCAAACACTTCACGTACGTCCCGTCATGATGCTGTACGGTGGCTGCCACAGCAGATAGGGAAACCGAGGCTGGGAGATGCTACCTGATGTGGCCACCAGCACACCTCCCTCGAGGTGGTGGAGCTGAGACACAAACCCAGGAGGGTCTATCTGCTGGTGGATTTGGAGGGTGTGTGATGCTAGCCACTGGGGGAAGAAAATAAAGGTAAGTTCTATTTCTGTTCATTTTACTCGGAGTTTTTATATTTTTCCATTTCAATACACCTATATCCCTGATGCCCTCTCTTGGGCCTACAGATTATAGAGCCTGCTTATGTGGGTTCACCAATCCTACTGGGATAGGATCTTAACACTACTTATAAAGTGAAATAGGGAATACCCATGAAAAGCTTTTATACCCCTCAGAGGTTTGCTGCGGTTTTACTGCACTTAACATGATAAAAATAAAACTTTCTAACCTTTAAAATCTTTCAAATAAACAAGTTCAGTGGGTTTTGAACCTATTTGTTAAAAATATTAAAAATGTCACTTTCTGGGGTGCCTCGGTGGTTCAGTCTGTTGAGCGTCTGCCTTTGGCTCAGGTCAAGGTCCCAGGGTCCTGGGATTGAGCCCCATATTGGGCTCCCTGTTCAATAGAGTCTGCTTCTCCCTCTGCCCCTCCCCCTATTCATGCTCTCTCAAATAAGTAAAATCTTAAAAAAGTCACTTTCTAATTGGTTTGTAACAGTAATAAACTGACATGAATGATGTAAATTTATCAGCTGATTTCTTATTTTATTTATTTATTTAACCAATCTCATACCCAAGGAGGGGCTCAAATGCACAGCCCTGGGATCAAAAGGTGTATACTCTTCAGACTGAGCCAGCCAGGGGCCCATCAGCTGAATTAAAAAATACATATATATTTATTTATTTGAGAGACAGAGAATGAGCAGGAAGGACAGAGAGAGAGGGAGAATCCCAAGCAGACCCCGCACTGAGCACCCGGCCCAACACGGGGCTCCATCTCATGACCCGAGCCAAAACCAAAAGTCAGGGCCTAACGGACTGCACCACCCAAGCGCCCCAGCTGAATTTCAACATAACCTTAGCAGACAGGATTAGACAACGAGCATGATGTCATGAGCAGAGCCAATAACGTGATTCTTTCATCTGAAGCAAGGTATCTTTGTGAGGTAGCGAGGAATCTTTTTCAACTGTCATCAAATCAGATGTTTGAATTGATCCATATTTTGAAAACTCAAATGATGTATTTTTTTTAAAGATTTTATTTATTTATTTGACACAGAGAGAGAGATCACAAGTAGGTGGAGAGGCAGGCAGAGAGAGAGGAGGAAGCAGGATCCCTGCTGAGCAGAGAGCCCGATGCGGGCCTCGATCCCAGGACCCTGAGATCATGACCTGAGCCGAAGGCAGAGGCTTTAACCCATTGAGCCACCCAGGTGCCCCTAATGATGTATTTTTGAACACAAAGTTCACCAGGGTTTTTACTATTAAAACCAATATATTAATAACATTTTAGAGAAGGCAGTTATTTGCTACTGATAAAAGTTTTCAAACACTGTTTACTTCCTTTTCTCATTCCTATTTTTCATGTTTTAACTTATGCAAAATATCAAAGTACAGTATTACATGTGCGTAGTTTATAAATACAAGTCCAGCACAGATGTGTTTCAAAAACAGTTTTACTGGGCGCCTGGGTGGCTCAGTGGGTTAAAGCCGCTGCCTTCAGCTCAGGTCATGATCCCAGGGTCCTGGGATCGAGGCCTGCATCGGGTTCTCTGCTCAGCAGGGAGCCTGCTTCCTCCTCTCTCCTCTCTGCCTGCCTCTCTGCCTACTTGTAATCTCTCTCTCTGTGTCAAAATGAATAAATAAAAAAAAAATCTAAAAAAAAAAAAACAGTTTTACTAACTGGGGTGTGTAATCACAACAGTGGGAGAACACTGGTTTACTGCAAGGGAATGTGAGAGGTATTTAACTTTCTTCCAGATTAAGAACTAAAAATAAAGCATGAGGCTAAAGCATGGGGCAGGGTCTACTCAGACAATCAGAAATCAGAAGGTGTTCATAGTAGTTTTGAGAAATTAAACAGTTTCAAGCCCTAAAGTTCAAAGTGCCATGGAAAAAGCCAGTGGGTGTTTTAAGACAATGCACAGCGGGAACGACCGACAGAAGTGTTTCCTGCAGAAAGGAGAGCCCCTTCCATGCTAATGCTTCTGGGAAGGACCCCAGGACCCCAATTCTCTGAAACTACTCTTGATCGGCTATAAAAGAGAACTTTCTAGGCTTTTGGATGCCTTTGATATTTACATTGAAATCTGAATTTTGTCAAAATGAGGATCTTATTATAAAATTACGTTTATTATATTTCAAGATTATATACAGTGAGGAAGAAAGTGTACCTGTATATTCACTTGATAATCCGTGGGACCATGAATAGATCCATATAAACCAAATCCGACTATAGAGATTCTTCTATTAACTGTGAACCTGAAATCAAATATAAAATAATACACATAATTCAATAAATATTCATATTCTGAAGGCTCATAAAAATTTTAAGTATTACCTGGAATAATACTGCTCATAAAAAGGAAAACTGTCATAAATTTGATATCCTTGGATGTGTTATCTGTTCACCAAAAAACTCTTTCTAGAGTACATTTTAACTTAATGTGAATTTACATAGAATTTGTTTTCTGTACTGTATGTTTCTGAGAGTTAATGTTAATTAAACATCCACCTATATTGTAATGGTAATTTTAATGATACATTAGCCCAAATATGTGTGCCCATCTCCTTCATGAACACAAACGTGTGCGCCATCAGGCCCAAAGCCGAGCAGCCCAAAACTAGAACAATTTCTCAGCCCGATGAATATTGACTCAGGGCCTGTCAGATTTAGGTACTGGGTCTGGCACCAGAGAAATAAAGGTCAATAAGCTAGTCTATCCACACTGCACCTGTAGCCTAATGGAGGAAGCTAGTAACAGGCAAGTAAGCCAGGGACTCAATCGGTAATTCCAGGTTGGGATCAGAGCCGTGAAGGAAGCGGCTGCGTTTAATAGAACGCAGAAGTGCAGCGTGGGGTCAGGACCCGATTGACGCAGGCCGATCAGAATGAGATCTCCCACGACAACAATTAGCAAGTCCAGTTTGGTCAGAACAGTAAAGAAACAGACCCACCTTACTCCATTTTATGAATGTACAAAAACTGACAGTACATACAAACAGTCCCAAAAGACCGTATGCTCCGCGGTCACCTATGACAAAAAGCAGGGACCCTTGGCCTCTTCAGTAGCAATATCAATGCTCACTACTCCCGCACATCGAGTTCTTCCTGGGCCGGGTGCTGGGCTTTGCGATTTTACATCCTTTATTTCCTTTAATCATCGTAACAGCTCTATAAACCCAGTAACACAGTACTGTTTTTATTATCCTCAGTGTTGACAGTTGAAGAAACTGAGGTTTAAAGAAATTAACTTGCCAGGGTCACAAAGTGTGGGAAAGCTGGGACAGAGCTGCAGGTCTGCCTGGGCCAAAACGCCTGTGCTCTTACCCACTACAGTCCAGGGCGAGGACCGCCTTAAGAGTTTTAACTATATCGTTTATAACACAGGTTTTTTCCTTATTTTAAAAAATATATTCTCTGTAAAAAAAAAATTAGAAAATGCAGCTAAACAAAGACAATTTTAAAGCATCTCTAAATCCAGAGATAGCCCCCATTTATCCTTTGGTGCATTCTCTTTTCAGACTTTCAGTTCTTTTTCTAACAATGGGAAAATAAGACTTGATTTCTATGAACATGTCACTTTAACAATCATCTCAGCACACACACATACACACACACACGTATCTTCCACTTTTCCTTTAAAAAACTAAACGATTACTGGTCCACTATATTTAACTAATTTCTCATTGCTGAATAATCTAGGTTACTTGCAATTTTGTTATTACACAACAGTGCCATGATGAATAATCTTGTAGGGCCTTAATTATGTCCTTAGTATAAATTCCTAGAAGTAGAACTGCTGATGAAAATGAAAGGCATGTTCTTAAGGCTTTAGATAAACATTATCACATTGCTTTCTGGGAAGACTAGCACACTTTCCACCCCACAGGGAACAAAGATCGATTCTATCTCATGCTCAGCAATCCCGAGTATTTTCATGCCTTTGTGTCACTGAGAAACTGACAGCTGACAAATTCTATTTATATTTCTTTGATTAGTAATGAGTTAAAACATTTGCTCATATGCTTACCGTTACTGGACTTTCTCTTTAATGAAATACTCATATTCTTTTCCCATTTTTCTCTGCTGATGAATGTCTTTTTCATGTGGATTTGAAAGGCCATGTTATATAGCTGTGCTTTGTCAGTAAACATCCATTACAGAAAGTATCCTGTTTGTCATTTATTTATTAACTTTATGGTAGGTTTGGAAGTAAAAATGTTGGATTATCTGTAGTCAAATTATATAATCTCTGCCAAGTTTAAAGAAGCCTATCTCACCCATTGTAACATTCATCTCTGCTAGCACTGTCAAGATGTCATTTTTTTAATGTTAAAATTTAACTTTATACAAATAGTGATAGATGGGATCAGAAGGGATCTAACTTAATTTTCCCAGTGGTTAATCCTTTCCTGCCCTTCTAAATTTCCTCCCACATATTCCTTTTTTTTTTTTTAAAGATTTTATTTATTTATTTCACAGAGGGAGAGAGATCACAAGGAGGCAGAGAGGCAGGCAGAGAGAGAGGGGGAAGCAGGCTCCCCACTGAGCAGGGAGCCCGATGCGGGCCTCGATCCCAGGACCCTGAGATCATGACCTGAGCCGAAAGCAGAGGCATTAACCCACTGAGCCACCCAGGTGCCCTCCTCCCACATATTCTAAATGCTCATCTATGTTAGGTTGGTTTCTGAACTCTACAGTGTGTTCCATAAAACACTTATTTTTAACATTACAAGACTTCTCACATTCGATCCATGCTGCTTTTTTAAAAAGAGAAACATTCAGTCTTCCAGATTAACTTTAGAATAATTCTGCCAAACCACTCCTCCATAGCAAACACACGAAACTTCTGAAAGGAACTGCACATACAGGCGTTAGTTTGGAAAGACACTGATTCCAGTCGAAGTTTTCCAGTTCTTCATAAAGGCACAAGACTATGTGTTTCTTACTGAATTTATTCCTGCTCCTTTATGTTGTCACTATAAGGGATATATTTTTTTATTTAATATTTTAACTGAATATCTAAATCTTTTAAAATTTTATCTTTTTATGGTGGCAAAATGCACAAAATGTACCATCTTAGCCATTTTTTAAGTGTGCAGTTAAGTGGCAATGAACACATTCAACCCTTGCCACCATCCATCTCTGTATCTGAATTCTGAAGACACATACGAACAGCGTTGGTTTTTGCATATACATTTCACAAGGGCCCACTATGCTCTTTCATTGGTTCCAACAGATTTTTACTGACCTTGAGGTTATCCAGATGTATCCCTTGTTTTCAAAAGGAGTTCTGTCCTCAAGAAGGCCAAACTCTGTTTTCACGAAGGTTTAGGGGCAACACTGGCCAGGAGCCAGGGGCACCAGATTAACTGCAATGATTAGGACAGTCTCCCAAAACAAAGAATCTCAATCAATTATCAAGTGTCCTATCAGAATTCATGTAGGAGAAAAACTCATTTATAACTACAAGAGTTCAACCTAATTCTACTTTATTTACAAACCAAACATTTTTTGTGGTTGTTGTTACAAAGCGAGATTACTTCTGCAGAGAGGATGTGTCTTATGTCTGTGCAAAAGGAATTAGGGGATTATATCCAACCCCCTCTTCTCTTTGCAGAGTGGGGTCCGCATGTCTCCAGCATCACATAATGCTTCAATATAAACCAAAGATTTTTTATGACAATTTTAATATTCACTGACCTTTACAAGGGGTGATTAATATGTAGCGGAAATATTATGTAGTCAATTCTTGTTATTTGTAGTAATCATATTCTACAAAGTTGCCACAAATACTAAACCGTTGCTCCTGGGGGGAACATGTGTGAAAACACACACACACACACACACGGGGGTTATAATCCTAAAATCAGCTCATCCCAGTAGATTACATTTTCTTTACTTTACAAAAGAGAAAACAAAGGTTCTGTGACTTGCCTGAGGCCACCCGCCAACAGGTGCAGAGTTAGGGTTCACATGGCCCAGAGCCTGTCCTGCACAACACTGCACTGCCCTCTACTGTCTCCGTTCCCACAGGAGAGAGGAAATAAGAAGGCACAGAGCATCTCCCTGCGTGACCTCAAACAGGAACACAGTCCCCCGGCACTGAAAAACTCGTCTGTGACTTAAGAAAGCACTGCAAGTATTGATTTGGGGAGTACAGATAAATTTTAGTGAGTAAGCGAGTCGCAAATCTGGAAACGAAATAAATAGGGTTGACTGTATTTTATTTGAAATCTTAAAAAAAAAAAAATTGACATGACTGGCAGCAACACTGCTCCTGGTTTTTGACACATTAGGATGCTACACCTGTCCCCCGCCAGCGTAGTGGTCTCGGCATGCTGGTGCACACACGGACGGACTGCTTCCCTCTGTCTTCTGCTGTGGTCCTGCTCCAGTGCCTACGTACTGAAGTACAGATTTTACTTGATCTCCATTTATTACATTTATTGCTCCATTACAACTATGTCATTATGGTAATTAAAAACAATGTGTGATTATACAGTCTATAAATTTCATCAGTTTAATAAAGAGGGAATATAAAATATTTTATTATAAAAAAGAGAAGTGGTACTAATGTAGATAATGTCATCTGCAAATAATGAAAAAGACTTCTTCCTTTCTAATATTCAAGGCTCTAATTTCCTTATTCTTTATGACAATCATAAGTAAATCATATCACCCCGAATTATAAGAATACTGCTGAAACACAGCAAGGCTGGCCAGCGGCACTATCTTGACGTTTTGATAGTCTATCACATGAAAGAATTTTTCTAGACCAAGTCTATTAATAGTTACATCTGGAATGAAGGTGAAATTTTATCAAGTCTTTCTGACACCTACTGAAACAATCCAATTCCTTTTCTTCTTTGATCTGCTACTGTGGTGAATGAATATTTAATGTATTTCCTAATACTGAGCCATTTTTTCAATTTTCAAATAAACCCTGTTTGCTCATACAGTACTGTTTTTCTGAGGTATTGCTAGATTCAAGACACTGATATCTTACATAGAAAGTTCTTCTGTATCAATGAGACTGACCTAGAAATGTTTTTGTCTCATCAGACTCCTGTATAAGGGTTATGTTTCTTTTAATAATTAACCAGGAAGCATTTTCTTCTTTTAAGGTTTAAGGAAATGATGTGTTCCTTGAAGGTTTGATAAAACTCACCTGTAAAAACCACCTTGTGAAGGGACAGTTCTTTGATAACTTTTAATTCCTTCCACTGGTAATTGGTCTAGTCAGGCTTTCTTCTTCAGTCAATTTTGATAATTTATATTTGCCTATAAAATGATCCATTCCATCAAGATGTTCAATTTATTAGCACAGAGTAAACTCAGAATTAAAATAAAAATATGACTATATTATATCCCCATTATTTCTAAATGTATGTTTCTTCCTTTACTATTTTTGAGGTTTATTTTGTTGACTTTAAGGAACCAGCTTATGGATTTCTTAATTCTACTGTTTTAAATTCATTAATTTCTACATTTTTCTATTTCCCTTCTCTTTTCTATTGTTTTTTTGCTATTCATTTTTTAGCTACTTGAGTTGAATGTTTAAATCATTTATTTCTACCTTAACTTATTTATTAAAAGTAGATTATTACTGTCCTTTTGTGTGACACTTTAGCCTCATCTCATAAATTTTCATATATTCTCATTGTGAATGATTATTAAATAGTCCACAGATGCATTTATTTCCATTTTCACCAAATATTTATGAGTCCTTCCCCTCAGAATTCTTTTAACAAACTTATTACTAGTTCCTAGTTTGATACTAAAGTGCCATCACGTAAGTAAAAATCCAAGAGGTCTATTTTATGAAAACTGGTACTTACTCTATTTTGATACTTAACCTAAAGAAAACAGAACAAAGATAAATTCCTCAACAGGATTATATCCACGCATCTTTCAAGATTCTTGATATTTTTTTCCCCATTCAAGCTTCTGTAACTGGACATGGAGCTATCTCCCGTGCAAAGAGAAAGCTCAGGTGAGACGCAGTAAGAGCAAGGGTTTGCTTAATGAAGGTGCAGAGCCTGCTGGCCGAGCCCAGACCGAAGAAGCCCTCCCCAAGCCTTTCTACCTGCACTTGTTTCCCAAGAGGTCCTCTCACTCACGGTCCAGAGAGGAGACGGCTGTACCTCCCTGACTCTTGACCACTGTCGTAACTCAGAAAGGTATTACACGAAGTCAAAAATCAAACATGGTCAGTGACCTCCTGCGGGAGACGCGAGCCGGCGCTCGCACAAGGCAGCTACCTGATGCGGTCGCTCGTGCCGCTGTAGCCCCAGCGGCTCTCCACCTGCTGGAACCTGTTGATGCAGCACTCCTTCCCCCGCAGGCAGCACCGCGGCCGGTCGATGTAGTCCACCCGGGGCTTAGGATTGACGGTGAAATGAAGAAAGAGATTGACCACTTCGCGGTCGGACAGAATCCCGGACTGAGCAGGACCTGCAGAAAGGAAAACAGAGCCTCAGGAAAAGCACCTGGATTTCAATTCCTCACTTTGTAATACTTCACATTATAATGTGAATTCAAATCTTGAGGACGTAAAGTTAACACTGATGTAGAAAAATTTTAGTATATATTTAAAGATTTCTAAATCCATCTGAGGTTAATCTAATGCAATATAAGCGTTAATTGCGCTCTCTAATAAATAAAAATCTTTTTTTAAAAAAGATTTTATTTATTTATTTGACAGAGAGAGGGAGAGATCACAGTAGGCAGAGAGAGAGGGGGAAGCAGGCTCCCTGCTGAGCAGAGAGCCCGATGAGGGGCTCGATCCCAGGACCCTGAGATCATGACCTGAGCCGAAGGCAGAGGCTTAACCCACTGAGCCACCCAGGCGCCCCCTCTAATAAATAAAAATCTTTAAAACAAACAAAATCTTCCACAAAGAAAACTCTAGATCCAGATAACCTCAGTGGTGAATTGTCCTAAAGTTTAGCAAATTGGATTTGGTAACATAGGATAAAGAGTGGCAACTAAGTCTGGCTTATGTAAGGAATCCAAAGTAGGTTTAATTTGGAAAATCAGTGTAGTTCACCATATTAAGAAAATAGAGCAAAGAGCATCTCTCTACTTGCTAGACAACGGGTTGCTGCCCAATTCATGCATTACTTAATAAACTCAATTACGTATTTGAAAAAAGAAAAATAAAGGGGGAAAGTTATTGTACCACTATCTGAAGAGAAGCACTTGATAAAGTTAATGATCAAACTCTCAGCAGACTAATATTATAAAAATATTATAAATATTATAAAAATGTCAATTATCTTCACACCAATCTATAGATTCAATGCAATTCCAATCAAAATCCTATGATTTTTTGAGGGGAAATTGACACAAATTTATACAANTTTTTTTTTTTTTTTAAAAGATTTTTATTTATTCATTTGACACAGAGAGATTACAAGTAGGCAGAGNATCAAACTCTCAGCAGACTAATATTATAAAAATATTATAAATATTATAAAAATGTCAATTATCTTCACACCAATCTATAGATTCAATGCAATTCCAATCAAAATCCTATGATTTTTTGAGGGGAAATTGACACAAATTTATACAAAAATGCAAAAAGACCAAAACAGCCAACATAATCTTGAAAAACAAAGCTGGAGAATTTTCACCACTAGATTTCAAGATTTGGTGTAAAACTATGCAGAACTGGTGCAAAAATAAACAAATATAACAGTGGAACAGAGCACACATTCCAGAAATAGATTAATTCAAACAAAATCACCTGATTTACAACAAAGTTGGCCCTGCAATGTATGGGGCAAGGATAGTTTTTTAATATGCAGCTACATGGGGAAAAAAATGAACCTTAACTTCTACCTCACACCATATACATCTGTGAGAAAACACCACAAAAAACCAAAAATCCAATTGGTTGACAGATCTAAATGTAAAATGTAAAACATTAAAACTCTTTGAAGAAAACTTAAGAGGATAACTTAATAACCTTGAGACTGGAAAATTTCTTAAATTAGACAAGAAAAGCCTTTACCTTACTAAAGAAAAAGATTGATAAATTAACTTCATTAAAATTAAGATTTTCTATTTATCAAAAGCCAAAATACAGAAGCAACCCAAGTACCATCAATAGACAAAAAGATAAAGAAGATGTATGTATTACAATGGGGATTACTCAGCCGTGAAAAAAAGAATGAGATCTTGCCATTTGCAACAACATGGATGGACCTAAAGGGTATTATGCTAAGTAAAATAAGTCAAACAAAGACAAATACCATATAATTTCACTTATGTGTGGACTCTAAAAAACTAATAAACAAACAAACATGAAAGTGAACAGGCTCTCTGTTTTTCAAAGATTTTATTTATTTATTTGAGAGGGAGAGTGAGCAAGGTAGAGAGAGAGCACAAGCTAGGGGAAGAGGCAAAAGGAGAAGCAGGCTCCCGCTGAGCAGGGAGCCTGAAACAGGACTCAATCTCAGGACCCTGGGATCTTGACCTGAGCCGAAGGTAGATGCTTAACTGAGCCACATAAGTGCACCTTAAAAGGCTCTTAAATACAGAAAAACTGTTGCCAGAGGGGAGGTAGTTGGGGGCAATGAGCAAAATAGGTGGAGGAGACTAAGATGTACAAACTTTAAGTTATAAAATAAGTAAGTCACAGTGATGAGAAGAATAGCATAGAGAATATAGTCAATAATATTACAACAACATTGCACGGTGACTATACTTATCATGATGAGCATTGAGTAATATACAGAATTGTTTTATCACTATGTTGTACACCTGAACCTAATATAGCATGGTACATCTACTATACTTCAAATAATATATTTTTTAAAAAAACAGCATTAATAAAAAGGCAATCCACATTAGCAAATACATATGTCTGACAGAAGACTTGTATCCAAAATATATAAAACTCGTAAAAATCAACAAAGTGGGACGCCTGGGCAGCTCACTCATTAATTGTCTGCCTTTGGCTCAGTTTGTGATCCCAGGGTCCTAGGATTGAGCCCCCCCATTGGGTTCCCTGCTGGCAGGAAGCCTGCTTCTCCCTCTCCCACTCCCCCTGCTTGTGCTCCCTCTCTCACTGTGTCTCTCTCTGTCAAATAAATAAATAAAATCTTTAAAAAAAATTAACAAAGAAACTAAGGACCTGAATAAGGGTATCCAGTTACTGGCACATTCAACATCTTTAACTGTCAGAGACACAAAATTAAAAGCACAGTAAAGTATGTCTTCATCCCACTGAATGACTAAAACTACAAAAACAGACAATACCAAGTTTTGGAGAGGATTTGGGGCAATTAGAATGTACTTGTAACTCTCTTGGCAGTTGTGCATAAACTGTTACAACCACTCTGGGCAACCATCTGGCCAGATCGATTAATGCTGAACATGTGCACACTCTATGCCATAACAATTCCACTTGTATAATCCTCAACAGAAATGTTTACACATGTACCCTAAGTGACATGTACAAGAATGTTCTTAATGGCCCCAAAGAGAAACAACCCAGACGTTCAACAATAGTAAAATGCATAAATAAATCATGGCACATTCATGGAACAGATTATACAGCAATGATAAAGAATGAGCTACCGACACACACAGCCACAGGGATGAATCTACATGTTAAGAGAAAAAGCCATACACCAAAGAACACACACTGTATATATCGTTTCCTTTATATTAATTTCAAAAACAGAAGATATGAACAGACATTTCTCCAAAGAAGACATACAGATGCCCAACAGGCACATGGAAAGATGCTCAACGTCACTCTTCATCAGAGAAATGCAAATCAAACCTATAATGAGATCCCACCTCACACCTGTCAGAATGGGTAAAAGCAACACAAGAAACAACAGGTGTTTGTGAGTATGTGGAGAAAGGGGAACCCTCTTGCACTGTTGGTGGGAATGCAAACTGATACAATCACTCTGGAAAAGAGTATGAAGGTTCCTCGAAAAGTTAAAAATAGAACTACCCTATAACCCAGCAAATCACACTAACTGGATATTTACCCAAAGAATAAAAAAGCACTGATTCAAAGGGATAGATGCATCCCTGTGTGTGTAGGATCATTATCTACAATAGCCAAGACATGGAAGCAGCCCAAGTGTCCATAAATTGATGACTGGATAAAGACGACATGGTACACACACACACACACACACACACACACACACACACACACACACACGAATGGAATACTACTCAGCCATAAAAAGGAATGAACTCTTTCTATTTGCAATGACCTTGATGGAGCTAGAGAGTAAAATGCTAAGTGAAATAAGTCAGAGAAAGACAATTACCATATAATTTCACTCACATGTGGAATTTAAGAAACAAAAAAAATTGATCAAAGGGGGAAAAAGAGGCAAACCAAAAAAGAGACCCTTAACTACAGAGACCTGATGGTTAGCAGAGGGTAGGTGGGTGAAACAGGTGATGGGGATTAAGGAGTGCCTTTGTGGTGATAAGCACCAGGTGATTAAAATAAAAACTAAAAAAAGTTCAAAAACAGACAAAACTAATTTACAGAGGCCAGAAAGTAGTCATCTTTCGGAGGGAGACCAGAGACTTGGAGGAGCATGATGAAGGCTTCTGGGGTACTGGTAATAAACGATAAACTGGTAGCAACTGTGGTTCTACAGGTGTGTTCACTTTATTATATGGCTGTTACACCTCAATAAAAAAGTTGGCAGTAAGAAAAAATGATTCCAACAAAGACAAATTGGGAGAAAATCAGAACGTTTATGACAAATTGATAAGAAAAATTTGAATACCTAGCAGAAAAAACAAAAGTCAAAAATGTTAAGAAAAGGGCGCCTGGGTGGCTCAGTGGGTTAAAGCCACTGCCTTCGGCTCAGGTCATGATNCGATAAGAAAAATTTGAATACCTAGCAGAAAAAACAAAAGTCAAAAATGTTAAGAAAAAATACAAATGGCTAGTAAATATAAATATAACTTTAAACAATAACGAGATTTCCTTTTTCCTTTAAATCAACCTGACCATGACTTAAAAGCAGATAATACTCAAAGTCAATATGGCTAAGGAGAATGGGTCATGGATCAAAGATTCAAAACCAGNATATATATATTTTTTTTTTTTTTTAAGATTTTTTATTTATTCATTTGACACAGAGAGAGAGATTACA
>LNAC01000272.1:314628-339522 GCA_002007465.1 Ailurus styani
GGCTTTAACCCACTGAGCCACCCAGGCGCCTTTTTTTTTTAATTTTTTTTTAAGATTTTTATTTATTTGAGAGACAGAGACAGAGAACCAGACTCCCTGCCAAGCAGGAAGCCTTAGTCAGGGCTTGATCTCAGTACCTGGAGATCATGATCTGAGAGGAAGGCAGACACAACTGACTGAGCCACCCAGGCACCCCTGGGTCTCTCTGATTTTTACATTGGAAGCATCGATCAGGGGCGCCTGGGTGGCTCAGTTGGTTAAGTGTCTGCCTTCGGCTCAAGTCATGATTCTGGGGTCCTGGGATTGAGTCCTGAGTGGGGGGGGGGTCCCTGCTCAGTGGGGAGTCTTGCTTCTCCTTTTCCCTCTGCCCCTCCTGCCCCTCCACTACTCCCCCATCCATGCTGACTCGCTTTTTCTCTCTTCCATCCTCTTTCTTCCTCTAATAAATAAAATCTTAAAAAAAAAAAAAAAAGAAGCATCGATCTTAAGAATCAGAAAGATCCATCATTATAACCTTGAGCAAGGTACTTAATACCTCTCAGGTTCAGTTCTCTAATCTATAAAAATATGATTTTTATAATACATACATAGTATTTTAAAAATATAACCTATATTCACTCATATGTGTGGGATCTACAAAAAAAAAAACAAAATAAAAGCAAATGAATAAACAAAAAAGGCAGGATCAGACCCATAAATGTAGAGAACAAACTGGTGGTTGCCAGAGGGGAGGATGAGAAGGTGAGACCAGCAAAATGCATGAAAGGAAGTGGGAGGTCCAGGCTTCCAGTAATGGGATGAAGAAGTCACGGGAATAAAAGGCTTAGCACAGGGAATACAGTCAATGACACTGTAATAGGGCTGCATGGTGACAGATGGTGGCTACACTGTGCTGAGCACATAACCTTGCAGAACAGAATCACCTTGTTGTATACCTGAAACTAATGTAACCCGTGTGCAACTCTATTAAGAAAAAAAAAAAAGAACATAATGCACATATCAAGATAAATAACCTATAACGTTATCTTGAAGGGCTTTCAGGAGAAGTACATGAAATCACACACACACTCACATTCATGTATCATGTGACTAGAACTCCATAAATACCAGCTTCTTCTCCTCTCGCACACGGAGGCTGGCTGAGTGCGAGCTGCACACAGATTTTGGTCAAGTTATAGCCCTACCTGCGGCAAACTCCTCAATGGTCATCAGCGGAAACCGGATCAGGGACAGTGCTTTTCCTAGAACTTTCTGTTTGTTTCCAAAAGTCACAGGCAATTGTTGTCTTTGACATTCCGCTTCTGCCCATCGCACAACAGCTCCAAAAAGTCGACTTTCTCTAATGCTAAGTGTGTCTCTCTCTAGAACCGCACAGAGCGTGTCTACAAGAAAAATACAAAAATAAACCAAATTAGGGATATTTTGCTCTTCAACAGAACAATACCAACAAACAGGCTTACGTTAAGTTTTCAAATTTCAATAAAAAACAGGTTAGATACTTAAAACTATAGACTCTATACATAAAAACATTAAAGAATGAGAGGAATTAAATAGCAAAGTTTTCTTCAAAAAACTGTTACAAGGTTAACACTCAACTTATTCCTTATCATACATGGAAGCTTAGGTATAGTAACTCCTTGTATATCCATGCCACTTATCAAGCAAACTCAAATATCCAGAGTAAGATTAACAGTAAGTCAGAGAAAATGGCTTCAAATGAGTAACATACATAAATTCAAAAAGTCTACAGATAAGCATTTACCCATTCCCCAAATATTGCTCATTAGGCACTCTTTATGTGTCAGGCACTATTCTAGATGCTGAAGATACATCACTGAGCAAAAAGTTAAAAATCTGCCTTCACGGCACTTATATTCTAATGGGGGTAAACATTATTATGTTAGATAACAAGTGTAGGACAAAGAGCAGAGTAAGGGGAATCATAAGTGCAGTTTAAAGTAGGATGGCTTGCAGGGCACCTGGGTGGCTCAGTGGGTTAAGCCTCTGCCTTCGGCTCAGGTCATGATCTCAGGGCCCTGGGATCGAACCCCACATCGGGCTCTCTGCTCAGCAGGGAGCCTTCTTCCCCGCCTCTCTCTGCCTACCTACATGTGATCTATCAAATAAATAAATAAAATCTTTAAAAAAAATAAAATAGGATGGCTTGGTTGGCTTACCTGAACTAATAAGACTTGACTGGGGGGGTGGGGGGGAGTCAGCCAAACAGAGGCCTAGCCAGAAGGACTACCAGGGCTGCCAGTGCGAAGGCCCTCACATGAAAAGTGTGCCTGGCTAGTGTGAGGACCAACCAGGAGGCGAGTGTGACTACAGTGCAGTGAGCAAGAGGGAAAAGAGGTAGGCGATGAGGCCAGAAATGGGGAGAAATGAGGTGTAATCCTATAGTACCCTACAGTTCATTTAGCTTTTACTCTGCGTGGAAAGGGGAACCAAACCCCTGGAGGATTTGGGGCTGTAACATTTTACGTTGTAAAACGACCATGCTGGCAGCCGTGTTGTGAAGAGACTAGGGGAGGCAGATTGGAAATGAGATCAGTTAGCAGGCTCCTGCTCTGAGCTAGGTCAGAGGTGATGATGGCCAGGATCAGCAGGCAGAAGTGAAAAACGATCAGCTTCAGGATGCATTCTGAAGGATGACTCAACGTGATGCCCTCACAGACTGAATATAGAGTGTGACAGAGAGGGATCAGGGATAATTCCCAAGTTTATAGTGTATGCAACGGACAGATGACAGGGGCATCGACTGAGATGGGAAAGCCTATGAAGGAGGATTTGGGCAATGGTGAAAAGTGAAATCTAGAGTTTAATTTGGAACATCTTAAGTCTGAACTCCCTATCTGACGTCCAAGTATAAATGTCATGCCCGGAACTCAGGCCCTCACTCAGAATCCTTCTCCTTTTATTAGAGGCAAAATTAAAAAAAATCCACTTAGCTTTTCTACAGTAGACCAGAAGCAGAAGTCCAGAGAGGGGGCCTTAGAGGCCAAGAGACTGGAATAAAATGATAGGCTGCACACAAACAGGGGCAGAGAAGAGAAGATCTGAAAAGTAGATGTAGCTGTCCGAGAAGCACTGGAGTCAAGAGTCTTTTATACCAAGAGGAAGATTAAAAAACAAACACACAGGGGCACCTGGGTGGCTCAGTTGGTTGAGCATCCAACCCTTGGCTTCAGCTCAGGTCAAGAGCTCGGGGTCGTGGGATCTGAGCCCTGAGTCAGGCTCTGTGCTCAGCAGAGAGTCTGCTTGAGGATTCTCTCCGGCTCCCTCCACCCCTCCCCTCTGGGCTCGTCATCTCCACCTCCAAAATAAATAAATAAATTTTTAAAAACAAAAGCACACAAACAAAAAACCACTTCAGAGGCCTGAGGGCTTCACTATACAATAACTGATATTCATAATAATGAGCACTATAATCACAAGATTCAAATAAAAAGGAGGATGCCAATATAGCAGAAATCAATGAAGACATTAAATATCCTTAAATTACCCAGTATTACACATCTAAGAAAATTTTATTTAAAAAAAAAACCTCATTCTATAATGGTCTACACACTTACTATTTGGTCAGTACCAAACAGCTATCATTCCAGCAAAGATGTCTCAGTCCCCAGAACACAGTAGGGGCTCAATGATATGTTAAAAACGAATAGGTTAGGGGCACCTGGGTGGCTCAGTGGGTTAAGCCTCTACCTTCGGCTCAGGTCATGATCTCAGGGTCCTGGGATCAAGCCCCGCATCAGGCTCTCCACTCAGCAGAAGGTCTGCTTTCCCCTCTCTCTCTGCCTGCCTATCAGCCTACTTGTGATCTCTCTCTCTCTCTCTCTGTCAAATAAATAAATAAAAATCTTTAAAAAAATGAATAGGTTATACATAATTTTTAAAAAATCACATTTTCCTTCTCTTGTAGCTGAGCAGATGAATATAAACTAAGGCTCCAAAAAACTTTTCACAGGTAAATGAATGTAAACCCTTATACCTCAATACTTAAAAGGATTAGTTAGTAATACACACTGCCCATAACTGATCATTCAATGGGAAAATTGGATCTACAAATCTCTACTCTGTATGCTAACAAACCTCAGTAAAGATAAACACAAAAACTTAAAGTATCAGCAGGGGGAAAAAACAGCCCATTATACTGCCTTTAGCATAATGGAAATTTGCTTTTTTTCCTATCAGTGTGAAATATTGTCTTCTTCCCTTAGCAAAAAGCTATGAGAGAAATGGTATCTCTCTACATGGAAAAGGGTAAGCACATCCCTCCAGAACATATACTCAAATCCCAGAGGAGAAAAAGCTTCCCCAGAATCTAAAACTATAACTGTGCAAAGAGCTCCTGAAGCCCGGCCCAGCTTTCTCTCAGCTCCAAGACTTCTCTTTCAATCGCAATTTTTACCAAGTGCATTTGAGGCAAACTAGACTGTGGTGTGGAAACACACAGGTCTTCTATTGGCAGCTGAGAGCCTAATAAAGATCATAAAAACATCTAAGATTATGTTTTGTAAACATAATGCAAGGCTAGATTTTAATATAAGCAGCTGTGAGTCAAATCAAATCAACAAACATTTAGAGAGTATTTACCCCTCCTTCAAGAATTCCAGGTTCCAATGGCACGCCTACCACGGGGTCTACTTACAAAACAACTTCCAGGAGGAAGTCATCCAGATGCAAACAGTATTATTTCAAACACAGACTGAAGTACAAATGGAGTACTTGACAACCCCTGATGGGGAAGAAAATCAGGATGAAGCAATGTTTCCTTAGCAATGTGGGTAGTGCTTGGGGCTCTCCAACATCCAGTCAAGGGCCTATTATGTATACTGGATAGGAATCTAGCCCCCCGCCTTCAGGCTAATTAATGCAAAATGAGTATAAATCCTCCCCAAGGTACTGTGCAATAGACAGGCGATAGACCGTCGATGGGATGTTGTTGTAACAGAATACACCAACTGTCGTGGAAGAGGGTGGGATGTTAGCTCTTCAGAAAGGAGTCACTGCAGAAGTAGAATTTGAGCCAAGACATGAAGACTGAGTGAGAACCAGCCAAGGTGGGAAGGAAAGGCAACATTCTAGAAAGTCCAGCTGGTGAGCAAATATAACTCAACAGGTACTATGTTCTACTGTCTTCAGGGCTAGAGATACGGTGGTAAACAAGGCAAAGTCCCTGCCTTCAAAGAGTTTACAATCAGGAGTACCTGGCTGGCTCAGTCAGTAAGCACATGACTCCTGATCTCAGGGTTTTAAGTTCAAGCCCCATATTGGGTGTAGAGATTATTGAGAAATAAAGTCTTTAAAAAAAAAAGAAAAGTTTACAATCTACGTGGGGAAGCTAGACAACCATCATAAACATAGACAAATACCTACTTAAGAATTTCAAATAGTAAAACCTATCATGAGGAAAATCAATCAGAGTAACAGCACAGGGACTGTTCAGGGGAACATGGTATCTACTCTAAGTCAGAGGTGGTCTGTCTCGGGTCTCATTTAACTTGGTATCAGAGTAATATAAAGGAGGAAGTCACATACAGATTCAGGGGAAAAGGTTTTTATTCAATGGAACGGTAAACACAAAGGCTTAAAAGAGAACTGACCCTGGCCAGTGTAAATGGAAGGCAGGGAATGATGGGGAGAACGGCAGGAGACTAGCTCAGGTGCAGACAGAGGAGGCAGCGAGTGCCACTGCCTCTTCTTCCTGACCTTCCTCTGAAGTTACTGGGATTATGAGACTGAATTTGAGACAATGAAGAGTAAAAATGCGCATGCCCCTTCAAGGCCAAAGCTTTCAAGATGGGGGTGTTCTCCCTGCCCAAGCTTTTTTCTGTCTGCTGGCAAGATAGATAATAACAGATAATCACAGATATCGAGTATACATTCTGTGACCATTATGATGAAGATAATTTTTCAGGTCACAGGCCTGGGTCAGCTCTCTCTGCTCTCCTACAAGAGTCAAACTCCTCTGCCATCCTTAGCAGTCCTGTGCAGCCTGCTCTAACCTGCCGCGCACCGCCCACCCCTCCATCCATTTCTTCCTGTGGTTCCAGGGGTCTCGAGTGCTCTCCCCTCTGCATTATCCAAATACGACCCATTCTTTACAGCCCAGATCAGAATCTCCCCTGTCAAGACTTTCCTAACGCTACTCAATTTGAGGTAATCTTTCTATGTTTTGGATTTGCATAGTGATTATTTTCTATATATTTACCTCAGAAAAGGCAAAATCACATTTTGCTGTATGCTATCCAGAATTTTGTTAGTGTCTTAACTCTTTAATTTTCACATGTGTTCCTTGAGTCTCTAATTAGATCATAGTTCCTTAAGAAAAATCACACCTTACTCTGTACGTCTTCAATGACCCTACTATAATGTTGCGCAATGGTGTACATTCAGCGAACCTGATCTGACATTTTTTTTTAAAAAGGTGATAAAGTAGTTACGACTTTTAGGACTATATCACCAAAATAAAGCAGAACTCTTAAGACGCAGACTTACCGAATTTGGTAAGAACCACTACTTTACAGTAACAACGTGCCTGCCAGAAAGGCTGACAGGCCCAGCGTTACTGTGCGAGGGCGGCACAGCTCACCCTCGGGGACTTACCGATGTCGATGTCAGTAAATCCCTCTGCACTTATCGCATCCATCGTGCTCTTGTCTATCGTGTCGAGACAAAGACTAGCAAGCTGAGGTTCATCAAACAATCGAGCCTAAATATACAAAAAGGTAGTTATTTTATTTTCATAGTTATTTTACTTTCAGACTGTACACATTCCAAGTTAACACTGTAAACAGTTAAATTGCCAATCATGTAAAACACCTACCTTAAATACCATTATAATATGTATATGTTCTTAAAACTTTCCATTCTGCAACCAGAAATGAAAAGCTAAAAGTACAAATGCCTTATTTAGATAACAAAAAATTCTCATTACCACTGACAACCTTGTTATTTTTCTTGTCATACGCTCATATATATACACTGCCTGGGTTCTTATACTTATTTTGATCCTTACCAAACACTCTAGGTTAGATGAGGCAGACGTTATTAGACCATTTTCCAGATGTGGATCCAAAGGTATACTGACTGGCCTAATATGATCTAACTAGTTATGTTGTAAAGCCATTACTTAAATCCAAGTTTTAGGATATTTTCACTAAATGGTATCAACAGTCAAGCATACCAGTACAGATTTTTTCCCCCCTTCCATTTTCTGTCTTGACTATGGAGAAAGAATAAAGTACAAGGGGCGCCTGGGTGGCTCAGTGGGTTAAAGCCTCTGCTTTCGGCTCAGGTCATGATCTCAGGGTCCTGGGATCGAGGCCCGTATCGGGCTCCCTGCTCAGCAGGGAGCCTGCTTCCCCCTCTCTCTCTCTGCCTGCCTCTCTGCCTCCTTGTGATCTCTCTCCCTCTGTGAAATAAATAAATAAAATCTTTAAAAAAAAAAAAAAAAGAATAAAGTACAAGAATTTTAGAGCATGAAAGCTCTGGGTACCTAAGCAAAAAGTAGGCCCAACAACAGAAAAGCAGATAGTCACAGGGCCAAATATTATACAAGAGTGATCTACAACTACACACAATAATATGAATGGATCCCACAAACATAATGATAAGCAAAAGAAGCCACAGCATAAACTGAGCAAAACTATATTGTAGGGTTCCAAAAAAAGCTAATCTAGGCTTTAAGAAGTCAGAAGTCAAGCTTATAATATGTGGTTAATCAGGATGCATATTATAGTTAACAAAAAGAGTTCAGGGGCACCTGGGTAGCTTAGTCAGTTAAGTGTCTTTTGGCTCAGGTCATGATCTCAGGATTGTGAGATCCATCCCTGCACTGGGCTCTGTGCTGAGCGTGGAGCCTGTTTAAAATTCTCTCTCTTGGGCGCCTGGGTGGCTCAGTGGGTTAAAGCCGCTGCCTTCGGCTCAGGTCATGATCTCAGGGTCCTGGGATCGAGGCCCACATCGGGCTCTCTGCTCAGCGGGGAGCCTGCTTCCTCCTCTCTCTGCCTGCCTCTCTGTCTACTTGTAATCTCTCTCTCTGTGTCAAATGAATAAATAAAATCTTTAAAAAAAAAAAAATTCTCTCTCTTCCCCCCCCCCGTCCCCTATCCTGGGTTGCTCACTCTTTACAAAATAAGGTAAAATAAAAATAAAAACAAAAACAAAAATAAAAGCAAGTTTAAAAGCCAGTTGTGGAGGAAAGGAGTGGAAAATCCAAACTCAAATGAGATTTAAAAACCATTAACACTGGGGCGCCTATGTGGCTCTCTTGGTTAAGTGTCTGCCTTCGGCTTAGGTCATGATCCTGGAGTCCCAGGATCAAGCCCCACATTCGGCTCCCTGCTCAGTGGGGAGTCTGCTTCTCCCTCTGTCCCTCACCCCGCTTGTGCTCTTTCTCGCTCTCTAATAAATAAATAAAATCTTAAAAAAAAATTACACTGAAAAAAGATGTGATGATAGGTATGCCAATGACTAAGCTTTCACCCTGGCCTAGGGTCAGGTCTGTTTACATTTAACAGTATGGACAAATACAAAATGCAGAGAAGTAGTCACAATGGGTCATGCAGAATCCTGCTGAGAATACTGCCAATTAACTATTACTTGGCATGGCTGATGACTCTTCATTTATTTGTAAAATAAAATCCATTTTCAAGGGATTCAGTAACTCAGTTGCTACTGAACAAATAATAAACATCCCTAAACTCAACAGTTATCTTGTGTTTTATGGG
This sequence comes from Ailurus styani, assembly GCA_002007465.1. Classification (NCBI taxonomy): domain Eukaryota; kingdom Metazoa; phylum Chordata; class Mammalia; order Carnivora; family Ailuridae; genus Ailurus; species Ailurus styani. Next base: position 323,367 of record LNAC01000272.1, read on the forward strand.
GGAGAGAAGAGAGCAATAAACACACTGGATTAAATTTAAAATAGATAGGGCACCTGGGTGGCTCAGTGGGTTAAAGCCTCTGCTTTTGGCTCAGGTCATGACCTCAGCGTCCTGGGATCGAGGCCCACATCGGGCTCTCTGCTCAGTAGGGAGCCTGCTTCCTTCTCTCCCTGTCTCTCTGCCTGCCTCTCTGCCTACTTGTAATCTCTCTCTCTGTGTCAAATAAATAAATAAAATCTTTAAAAAAAAAAATTTTAAATAGATAGATATAGGGGCAGCTGGGTGGCTCAGTCGGTTAAGAGCCCAACTCTTGATTTCAGCTCAGGTCACCATCTCAGAGTTGTGAGATCGAGCCCCACAGCAGGCTAGGCACTTGGTGGGGAGTTATGCTTGAGATTTTCTCTCCATCTGTCTCTGCCACCCCTCCTGCTTGCTTGTTCTCTCTCTATATAATAAATAAAATCTTTATTATAGAAATAAAAGATACATAATACATGATATATATTTACATATATAAAATATGCATGTATTTTAAGTCAGTAGAATATTTCTTGAAATTATAGAATACTCACACATATTTGAAAATGCTATTCTTAGATTATATATTGGCCTTATATTAATTTGCTTAGTCAAATTTTTCCACAAAAAATATAAAATCTGATCTAGTAGGATAAAATTAACTCTATTCCTTGTAATTTTCTCTTAAATTTTTTAAATTTAGAAATGCCTTAAAAAAATTTTCAAATTTACAGAAAAGCTGCAAGTGAAAAGAACACCCATAAACCCTTTACCCAGATTTACCCATCTAAGTATTACTTTTTTTTTTTTTAAAGATTTTATTTATTTATTTCACAGAGGGAGAATCACAAGTAGACTGAGAGGCAGGCAGAGAGAGAGGAGGAAGCACGCTCCCACTGAGCAGAGAGCCCGATGCGGGCCTCGATCCCAGGACCCTGAGATCATGACCTGAGCCGAAGGCAGAGGCTTTAACCCACTGAGCCACCCAGGCGCCCCCATCTAAGTATTACTTATCTAACATTTCACTCCTGTTCTATCACCTGCACTCTCTCTATACACACACACAGAGACACATTTTATAGACATTCAACTTTATATTTATATATACATATATATATGTATATATAAATGGGATAATAATGTATAAGAAAATAGGCAATGTATAGTGTCTGCATGTGTATTTGAGGTGAACTATTCAGGAATAAATTACACACATCATTGCCCTTACCCTTAAATACTTCAGTATGCATTTCCTAAGAATAAGAATAGTCTCTCATATAACCCATAGTGATTAACTGGTAAATAACCATATAATATTTTTATCTAATCTACCATATTTCAGTTTTGCCAACTGACCTTTTTTTTTTTTTTTTTTTTGAGAGNCACGTGCACGGGAACAGGGCAGGTGGGCAGAGGGAGAGGGACAAAGAAACTTAAGCAGACTTTGCGTTGAGCTGGCCCAGGGCTCAATCTCATGACCATGAGATCATGACCTGAGCCAAAACCAAAAGGCGGTTGCTTAACCAACTGCACCATGCAGGTGCCCCTGAACCAATGTTTTTTATAACACTTTTCCTTCTGGAAGAGGATGCAGTCTAGGATCATAGCTCATGCATTTTTAAAAATATGAAAAGTAGTACATTTTTATCAAATGAAATTCTAATATCTGGAAGTATTTTAATGGGCTGACTGAACTGTAGTTTTAGTTAGTATTTATGCAAAATTTTGTTTCAATTTTTTGTAAAAATTGTTTATTCAGAAAAGCAATATTTCAGTTACTCCTCAGGTTACACAGGCAATATCAAGTTTCCTATGGGATCTAGTGTTGCTACGTAGAGTAAAATACATTTTCCCAAAATTTAGTCTGAGTCTGGCATTATCTCTGAAAAAACATCAGTATGATTGTTTCACTTCATAAAAAATGTTTTCTCCCTGTATAACTCATGCTGGTACAGCATACTGGCCTTTTGTGTTAGCATGAAGCTGGCATAGGTCCTCTCAAATAAATGACCATGTTCAGTTCAAATGACTCACTTGGCAGGAATAAGAAGTTCACATGACACATTGTGGGCTAATTCACATGACCCCGCCAACGAAAAATGTGGAATAATATTGGGTTCTCAGACCAACAGGGCACTGAAAAGTTCCTTTTTGTTCTCATAGTGACAGGTGTTAACCCTCACTACTTAAAGTGTGGTCCAGAAGCACTGGGTCCTCTGAAAGCCCATGAGAAATGCAGACTCTCAGGTCTCACCTTGGATCTGAACTAGAAACTGTACTGTGTTCACAGTTTAATTTATTGGTTTCTAAATTTTTCACTAAACTCTTGAAAGTAATTAAGTGATCCTCTCCCACATACCTTAAAACCCTTGGTAAATAAAGAATCTTATGAATATCAATTCCCATATTAGATTTTCATCACATATTCAGAAGAGGAAAAACTGCAGGGAGACACTGCCTAATAGTTCTGTGACCTTGGTTATTTCACATCTCTGCCTCTATCTCCTTAACCATAAAATGGGGACAATAAGAAAACTTTCACCTAGAACATCTGCGCCTCCCAAAGTTACTGCAGAGACCGCACACGAAGTGCTGGTGCACAGTTGTCCCTCAGTACATTCTGCACTATCACGCCATCGGTACCACCACACCCTAACAACAACTGGTTGAAGGCTGGGATCTTAGTTTTACCATTTTTTGTCTAATGTTAAGTAAGATACTTCCCTGAACTTTCATTTCTTGATACGTGATACGCGCAAGGCGACCAGCTTAGTGTTGGACAGACTACATACAGACAGGGGTTCTGTGACTATGTCCCCATGTCAGTATGTTCTTTCTTCCATAACTACAAATATTTCATGATAGAAGGTGGAAAAACCCAACAATAAAAGGTGCCATCAGACATTCTCCATGGGACAGAACAGATGCAAGGCGAGAAACCCTGAGCTCAGGGCTCTGGCCGCAGCCAGCCTGTCGTGACCTTTGGGCAGGCAGTTCATCAGCCCAGGTTTTAGTTTTTCCATTTGGAAGATGAAAGGGTTGATCTAGGAGACATCTATGAGTGGGTCTAGTACTAACACCATAGGATTACATATTATCAGCTTGGACTTTTTTTTCCTTTTTTTTTTTTGGTCCTCATTTTAATTTGCTTAATTCTGTAAAGACCCTATCTCCAATTTAGATCACATTCTGAGGTACTGGGAATTAGGCTTTCAACACATACATTTTTTTTTTTTAAAGATTTTATTTATTTATTTGACACAGAGAGAGATTACAAGTAGGCAGAGAGGCAGGCAGAGAGACAGGGAGAGGAGGAAGCAGGCTCCCTGCTGAGCAGAGAGCCCGATGCGGGCCTCGATCCCAGGACGCTGAGATCATGACCTGAGCTGAAAGCAGAGGCTTTAACCCACTGAGCCACCCAGGCGCCCAACACATACATTTTGGAGACATAATTCAGTCCTTAACGAATGGCTACAGGCTAGCTTAGATTTCTTTTTTTAAAGATTTTATTTATTTATTTATTTGACAGAGACAGAGAGGGAACATGAGTAGGGGGAATGGGAGAAGGAGAAGCAAGCTTCCCACTGAGCAGGGAGGCTGACGCGGGGCTCAATCCCAGGACCCCGGGGTCATGACCTGAGCCGAAGGCAGAGGCTTAACTTACTGAGCCACCCAGGCACCCCTAGCTTAGAATTTTTAAAACATTTCATATAAGGGTATTATAACTTTGTCTCAAGAGAAAACAGTTACTTATTAATATTTAAAGTATAAAGAAAGCTCAGATTCCAGGAATCTAATAAATGCCAAATAATATGGTAAAGACTGGTTAATGGTTCCACGGATGGGTTCAGTTTGTAAAAATCCATCAGACTGAGTACTTACAATAACATGTACTTTTCTGTATGTGTACTGCATTTAATGAAAACATTTAAATATCAAAATATTTCATATAATTAAGTTCTTAATTATATGAAGTCTTAAATTCTAACTCCTCCACAATCTTTCAGATTAAGTCCAAAGACAGTGATCTTAGAACTTTTCTGGATTTGAAACCTCAATCTTTATTCCAGATCCAACAAAAATTAAGACCAAAGATATCCAGAAAACCTCATGCTATTATCATACTCTAAAATCATACCAGGAACAACAATGAATGTTAATTCCAACTCCAACCATAAAGAACTGTATCTTTGAGTCATGACAGCCTATTTACATAAGGCTTCAAATTTCTTCACCTATATGACATTGTATGGACTCTAATTTGCTTTTCTATTCTAAAAGCATATGAATCTGATATATTTCCCTGAATGGTGGTAATATAAAAATAATTACATATAGTTTAAGTTAATGATCTAGAACTAATTCTCCAGAAAATATGTAATACTCATGTATTTATACTCAATTTTTAAAACTGTGATGATACACATCTTAGCTACATTTACTTACCTGAGTAAGTAACATAAAGGCATTATCTGCCCGAAGATGTTTGGTGAGAAATTCCACACAATGTGCTTCCAGGGCTGGGACTGCATATTTCTTAGCAGTATACAGAGTGGTCATAACTGTCTCTGGGCCAATTTGAACTTCATCTGAATACAGAAATCTGGAAAGCAATTTGGAAATGACAGAAATGGCCGTTAACATTTTAGATAAGCAATCCATCAGAGTGAAACCTCTGAGGAATATTGTAAAAGATAATGAGCAAACTGAAAAACCACCTGAAATTGACATCAGACTTTGCAGGGCCACAGGGCATTTGCATATACATCATCTCATTTATTCTTACTCGGTCCTGAGAGGTGGGCACTATCTCCATTTTACCAACGAAACTGAAGTTAAGTGAAGATCACAAGACAGAGCCATCTCTCTTAAACCAAATTTTCAGAGGTCTTTTAGCACCCCACCGCAGTTCAGGAGAGAGGTAGTTCACTTACATCTCCTTCATCAAAAGATATTCATTTCAACAAATCTACAGGTAGCTGAAGTTCACATCTCTAGATGTCAAAACATTCGTTTATTTGCTGATAATGGTGTCTTGTTATTCTGGGCATCTTTTAACCTTTCGTTTTTATTCCCAAACTAGTACAATGCCCAAAGACTAGCATACTGGGTCTTTGGAGGAATAAAACAATTTAATAATATCTTGAACGACCCATGTCGTTTGTGTTTTTGGGTAGCTGGGTCTAATTTTCTCTCAAAATACTGTCAGTCCGATACTGCCTCCTTGCAATTCACTGCTTCTAACTGCTAGACTGCTGGATAGATCAGCTTCACAGAACTGCTAATAAGGCAGAAGATTCTGGGTGAAAGCCTGGGCAGTTCCTGAACTATCCTGGAACTTTTGCATATCAACTTGAGGCCTCTTTTGTGGCTCCTCAGAGACCCTGTACATATATTCCCCAGTTCCCAACTATATACAGGAAGCCAGGGAGGGAAGGGGTAGAGAAGGATGGCATGAAGATTATTTGCATTTTAGTGGGGTGTCTGGGTGGCTCAGTCAGTTGAGTATCTGACTCTTAACTCCAGCTCAGGTCATGATCTCAGGGCCATGGGACCGAGCCCCACACTGGACTCTATGCTCAGTGGGGAGTCTGCTTAAGATTCTCTAAAATTAGATCTTCAACAAATTGCATTTTAGTGATACTAAAGACATTAGAATAATTATATGTATATTCCTAGGACCCAAATCATAAAATAAGAAAACCCATTAACATCTCTCAGAACCCTCTATTACACTGAAGTGAGAGTGAAGAAAGGAAGTTATCTCATGTCCCTACCCTCTACTTTCCACTTCCTCTTCTTTCCTTCCTGTGGCCATTATCACCAACCAAGATGAAACCCCAGCTCACGACATCCTCCAACCTGCTGCCCTAACCAAATGCCTGTGCTCCTCTAATAACATCTCTGTGCTTACAACTATCTCTAGCAGAGACTGCTCATTCTCAGTCTCCTCTATAGCTTAGCCTTCCAAGTGAGGGTTACTAATTTTCAGGATCATACCATTTAAAAAAATTTTTTTTGCCACAAAACCTCTTTTTAGAGAGTCAAGTCAACCATCTGTATTGCCCTCATAATATTTACCTTAAAGGTATGTGCCACACTTTGTGTGAGTACAGGGAATTAAAAACCAAGTAAGGCCCCATCACTTACAGTCAGGGGGAGGGGATGAACAAAAAGGAGAGAGAGAAAAATCAATGTTTGTTGACTGCATACCATGTGACCAATGCCAATTCACTGAACCCTCCCACAAGGAAAGCAGGTGCTGTTACCCTGCATGGAGAAAGTGGGGAAACACAAAGCTGTCTACCAGAGAACACACCACTTCTGGGCCTGGGCCTGCTTCCAGGACCGAGACTGGCAGGCCCACCAGGTGAGGGCTGTGTGGTCTCAGTTCCTCAGGCTCGGGCTGGAGGCTGTTCCATCACTGCCAGCTCTGGGACCCGAAATAAGCTATCATCGTTGTATTCCTTTTTGAAAAGAGAGTGACGGCATCTCCTTCATCATGTTCTCGTGAGGATTAGTATAGACTGAAACACATGAAGTGTTTTAACTAGTGCCTGACAAGTACTTAGCCTCGGCAAATGTTGGCTGTTTATTTTTACACTGCTTCATTTCTTTCTGTTTTCCTCTATGTTTTAGAAGATGTCAGTGCCATTGTCTTCTGGCCTTCTATTTTTCTCCCCTGTAACACATGCTCACATTTCTAAGAATTCCTGCTTCTTTCTCAGTCATTCCTTTTCTCCTCCACAGCACCATGTCTCAGTTTCATGGGTGCAAAAATGTTCTCAAGTTTCTAAGATGATATTAACCAAAGTTTTTAAGGGTCCTTTCTGTTTCTGTTCCCTGAGTTATCTATTTCCTTGAGGATCAGCTCTTGGTCTTGGTCGTTCATGTTCTCACGCCCCTCATAAGTTAAATGATCCATGGTTGTCTCCAGTTTGGTATTCTAGTAGTCGGTATAGTTTTTCTTTGCTGTTGTGTAGATGGGCCTTCTCTCCAGCTAAAGCCATCCCCAAAATGAACAGGCTGGCTGACAGCTCTGTGTATGTGGGAGGCTTGTTGATTGGCACCTGGGACCCCCTAATGCCATGACTCTAGAGTCCCTAAGCTCTCCCAGGCAGTTTGTTCAGTTTATTTAAGAGGAGCTGGCCAGGAAGTTATCACTAGGAGTTAGTCTGCAAGAGCTGGTTGAGGATGCAATCTATAAACAAGCTTTACATTAATTCCCCGTAGGGCGCCTGGATGGCTCAGTCGATTAAACAGCTGCCTTCAGCTCAGGTCATGATCCCAGGGTCCTGGGATGAAGCCTGCATCAGGCTCCCTGCTCGGTAGGTAGTCAGCTTCTCACTCTGTCCTTCCCCCTCTGCTCAAGCGCTGTCTCTTGCTTTCTCTCTCTCAAATAAATAAAATCTTAATATAAAAAATTAACTCCCACATTTCAGCTCCACCTCCTCATTTCACGCACCTCCCTACCAACCCCGGCCTAGAACCCCTGGGAAGGAGGGGTCTGCTAGGGAAGCCAGCTGCGGCTCCCGGAGCTCTGGATTCTGGGCTCCTGTCATCCCTTCCCTTTCATTATCAGCACACTTTCAACTGCTCTGTCCCTTTCCCACACTGTCTGCTTCCACCCCATCCCCCTTTTCCCTTCACCATCAGATTTACTCCTTTGTATTTCCTTACAGTCACTTTAATTGGAAGACAGAGAAGGTTTACTGCAAGCTTAGTTCCCTTCTTGAATTAGAAACCTATGACATTTTAATTTAAAGGGCAAGGTAGAAAGAATCTTTACATCTGCCTTAATTTTTTTTCCAGGTAAAATACAAGAGCTATAAAATAAAAAGCAGAAACGTGCGACCTTTATCACCATTTGCCTTTGTATGTGAGGAGACAAGGAGACAAACACCACAGAGCTGAAGGACATGGTCCTACAAGCATTTGTAACTGGGGGCTTTGTCAGGGACATCTGCAAAAACGTCCTAGAGAAATGTCTGCTTAAGACTAAAGGATGACAAGAGGATGGGATGAACACACCAGGAACGAGAATTGTGTTTTTATGCTCTTCTATTTGAGACACATATACACACCCATTCAAACTGCTTTTATTAAATTACACTTTGATAATATACCTTTAGCTTAAACCAAGAAATATTTTTTTAAATATTTTATTTATTTATTTGACAGAGAGAGAGAGATCACAAGTAGGTAGGGAGGCAGGCAGAGAGAGAGGAGGAAGCAGGCTCCGCTGAGCAGAGAGCCCGATGTGGGGCTCGATCCCAGGACCCTGAGATCATGACCTGAGCCTCATGACCTGAGCCGAAGGCAGAGGCTTTAACCCACTGAGCCACCCAGGCGCCCCAATATACCAAGGAATATTTTAAAGAAACATTTATATCTAGAGACAGACTGAGGATACTGTTCACTTCAGTAATGCCTTCTTTATGAGGAAACCTCACTGGCATTTTTTTATTAGTCTATCAGATAGAGTTGTGCATTCACTAAGCAGGCGCTTTGTTTTGTTTTTAATCTGACAAACACTACGAATTATAACTGACTAGCTAGGTTTCTCTTTCTGCATTAGCTGCTAAAACAATTAAAATTAAATCTGTAGGAGTGCTGGGTGGCTAAATTGGTTAGGCATCTGCCTTTGGCTCGGGCCATGATCCCAGAGTCCTGGGAATGAGCCTCGCACGGGTGGGGGGGAATCCCTCTGCTCAGTGGGAGCCTACTTGCCCCTCCCCTCTGCTGATCCCCCCCACTTACGTTTGTTCTGTCAAATAAATAAAATATTTTTTAAAAGTTCAATTTGTAGCTTACCTACAGCATGCATTTTTGTATTAGCTTCATCTTGGCTTTATTTCTTACCTTTGTGTTTTTTGTAAGACACTTTAAATTCTTTTTGGAACAATGCAAGTTATAAATAAATAAATAGCTGTTCTGTGAACAATAAGAAATGGAACTCTATGTTTCCTATACTTTCTGTGTGCATCTTTTCTACAATACCAGGCACGGTCTGGGCACATGGCTATACGTTAATCAATACGTGTTTAGTGACTAGACAATTCAGTACAAGTTTCTATGTAACAGGACTGAGAAACCATATACACTTCTAATGAGAAGATAGACTATGTAAAAATCCAGGAACCATCTTGATTCATATTTTACTTGTATATTTTCTTATCTTCTATTTAAAAGTGCTAGAATTAAAAAAAAGCCAAAGTTTATAAAATATAATTAAAAATTAATATTACCACAGTTCTTTGTATTTTTTAAAAAAGATCTATCCACTCATTTGAGAGAAAGACAGAGCATGCATGCGCTATGGGGAAGGGCAGAGGGAGATGGAGAGAGAGCATCCCAAGCAGACCCCCCACCGAGCACGGAGCCCAATGCTGGGGCTGATCCCAAGACCCTGAGATCACAACCTGAGCTGTAATTGAGAGTCAGATGCTCAACCAACTGGGCAACCCAGGCGCCCCAATTCTTTGTATTTTAAAATGAACCTTTCAGCCCTCATTTACTACCTTTAAGGACAAGAGCACAGGAGAAACGATATGTCATTAAACTTTTCCTATTCCCCCCCACCCCAAAGATTAATGGTTTTCTATATTTAGTAAAAATTTTAAAAAGCTATGGTGAAAACTTGATTTTAAATTAGAGAAACAAGATCATGCATGAGAAACTTTGTATCACTACTGATTCATTCATTTTACTCAAAAACATGTATTAAGGGACTCATATAATACCACGCACTGTGTCAGGTCTGAGAAAAACAAACATGGGCAAGACAGCTCTGCCCATAGAAAGCTCAGGTTTTGTAATGAAATGATTAAAAAGTAATGTTCACAATTATGGAAGAATTATAGGTCAGGCACAGTGTGATAGTTAATCTCTAAAGATGGCCCCAACAAATCACACCCTCTATTATCCACGGCCTTAGAATGATCTGTCCCATAATAAATCTGGGCTGGCCCTGCGTGACTCCCTTTAACCAAGAGAATGTGGCAGAAGTGACACCATGCCAGTCTGGGGCCTGACCTCTGAGGATGCCTGGTAGCTCCTGCTTCCATGCTCTCAGAAACCATGAGCTGCGACCCAGAAGTCAAGCTACCCGGCTGATAAGATAACTGGAGAAGCCACACAGAGAGGAAGAAAGCCTCCATCATCCCAGAATCTGATTCAAACCTCCAGATGCCCGCAGCCCAACTACTGACTACGACTGCAGGGGAGACCTAAAGGAAATGCCATACACAGAACCACACAGCTGACCTCAGCCCACACAACTGTGAAAGCCGCTAAGTGGTGTTTTGTTCTACAGCAACAGATACAAAACTTGCTATTGGAGACTGGATGAGACAGTGCACAATTCTGCCTGCTGGTGGCATTAAGTGGTAAAGCCTGAACTGTATCTGAAGAGCAGGAATTAAGGGTGGAGATGTCCTAGCAGAAAGAGAGGTACAAAGGCAAGGAGGCCTTAGAAGGCAGACATTTAAAGTAAGAAAAAGGCCCTAAGTGATGAGAGTTGGGGCACTGAGCAGAGAGAAAAGGGAAGATACAGAGAGCACATCCCAGAGGTTCTGTGTGCCTGCTAAGGTGTTTAGACTCCATTCCATAGGCAAAAAGAAGCCACTAAAAGATTCAGGGCAATCATGATATTAGAGACATAACTGTGCTAACAATGTGGAAAGTGAGGACAGCTAAGACTAAAGGCGCTGTCTGGTTGAAGCCATGGAAGAAAACAGATTAAGAGAAAGGAATTAGAACCCTCAGGAATGGTCCAAAAAGGATGAGAAACATGTGGTACAGCCTGGAACAACAATACAACTTGGAGCCAAGCCCTGAGTCAACTCCCAAGTGGTGCACAGAGCAAGAACAGTCATGAACAAGAATAAATGATTACTCTTCAAGTCCCTAACTTTGGGGGTGCTTTAGAGCATTACTGTGGCAAAAGCTGACTGATGAAGAGTGTAATAATAAGAATGCCTGCTCAGGGTGCCTGGCTAGCTCAGTCACTGGAGCATGTGACTCTTGATCTCAGGGTTGTGAGTTCAAGCCCTACTTTGGGTGTAGAGATTACTTAAAAATAACATCTAAATAAACAAATAAGAGTTCCTGCTCAAAGACTGTGGGAATTTAAATGCACATAAGGTACTCAGGAACAGTAAGTGGCACAGTAAACAAAACACTCGTTAAATATTACATTTTTCTTATTTACATGTTCACCTGCATGCATAGACTTTCATTTGTGAATGTTCAATTGGAAGTTGTGTTCTAAAATCGACTGGAGGGGCGCCTGGGTGGCTCAGTCAGTTAAGCATCTCCCTTAGGCTCTGGTCATGATCCTGGGGTCCTAGGATCCAGCCCCAAGCTTCCTGCTCAGGAGGGAGTCTGCTTCTCCCTCTCCCTGCCCTTCCCTGCAACCTGTGTTTGCTCTCTCCTTCAAATAAATAATCTTTAAAAAACAAAATCAAATGGCAGTCTAGCAATATAGCTAGGGGAATATGTGAGGCCGTGAGTTAACAGGAGAAAGGAAGAAGGCAGCCGAAGACAGAATCCTGAGGTAGTTCATCATGTCGCCTTCCAGCCACCACTCCATTTCTGTTCCTTTGTGCAGCACAAGTGCTGCAGACAGAATGGTTTATACTAGAGACAGCTAGCACATTTCCTCGCCTCCTATTTTGTCCCCAAGCTACTCCAATCCATTCCCTAAAATCACTCTTGCCAAGGTAATCAATAGCCTCATTTTACCCAACTCACAGCAGCATTTAACACAGTTGACAACTCCCTCTTAGCTGAAATGCTTTCTTCAACTTGACTTTCAAGATCCCAGGCTCTTTGCTTTCCAGTCTAATTCCACTGACGGCTATGTCTCAATCTCATTTTATTCTCCTCTGACACATCTTCACAAGGTGGAGGCCCCCAGGGCTCATCCTGGTACCTCTTTTCACAACCCACATTGAATGTCATTTGGTCTCATGGTTTAAGACCATTCACTCTTAGCTTTCAAATTTATGTTCAGCAAGAAGCTCTTTCCTAAACTCCAAGTTTGTATTTCTGGCTGTACGCTACAGCCCTCTTTGAATGTCTTAAAAATCTTCTTGGTTCTACCTTTACGAAATACAGTTGACCCTTGAACAACATTGCAGTTTGGGGCATGGCCTCCACTACCCATTCCCCTCCCTCCACACAGCTGTAAACTTGCATATAACTTTGACTCCCCAAAAACTTTACTAACAGCCTACTGTTGACCAGACGACATACTGACAACAATTAACATATTATTTTGTATATTGTATTATTATATACTGTATTCTTACAATTGCGTGAGCTAGAGAAAAGAAAATGTTACCAAGAAAATCATAAGGAAGAAGGAGTGCCTGGGTGGCTCAGTTGGTTAAGCATCTGCCTGTGGCTTGGGTAATGATCCCAGGGTCCTGGGATGGAGCCCCACACTGAGCTCCCTGCTCAGTTAGGAGTCTGCTTTTTCCTTTCGCTTCACCCCATCCCCATCTGTGTGCTCTCTCTCCCTCTCTCAAATAAGTAAACAAAATCTTAAAAAAAAAATTTTTTTTTTTTTTAATAAATGCATTGGGGCGCCTGGGTGGCTCAGTCAGTTTCGGCTCGGGTCATGATCTCAGTGGTTGTGGGATCAAGCCCCATGTTGGGTTCTGTGCTCAGTGCGGAGTCTGTTTCAGCTTCTCTCCCTCTCACTCATCCTCTCTCTCAAATAAATAAATAAAATCTTAAAAAAAAAAAGAAAAAATCATAAGGAAGAGAAAATACATTTATGGTACTATACTGTATTTGTTGAAAAAAAAATCCTCGTATACATGTGCCTGCGTAGTTGAAACTCACGTTGTTCAGAGGTCAATCATGTATCCACAGTCTGACCACTTTTCATCCTGTCTATCACTCCCAGGCTGGTATATATAACCCACTATCATATCTCTTGCCTGGACTACTGCAAAAGCCTCTTAATTCAACTACCCGCCACCCATTTTACTTCCTCCCCAGTCTAATCTCCCAACAACTGCCAGAATGAGTTTTTAAAAATGTAAATCAGATCATATCACATCCTCACTGAAAACTCTCCAAATGCTTCCCACCACACACCAAAGTCCTTCCACAGCCTATCCAGCCCTGCACAACCTTGTCCAGCCAGTCCTTTTGACCTCATTTTCTACCACTTTCCCCCCTTTTCATTCTGCTCAAATCGCACTGGTTTATTCTTGAAGTTCGTCCAACAGGAGAAATTTAGGACCTTAGACACGCTTTGCCTTGCTTGTTCCTTCACAGTTTGATCATTTTTCTTTAAAATATTTATCAGTACTTGACATTTTATCTTTGTTTCTCCTTACTAGATTACAAACTACACGAGGGCAGGAACTTTTTCTTGTCACTGCTGCATCCAACATCTAAAACAGGGACTGGCACAAGGGAGGCACACAGTATTTCTCAAATGAACAACTGAAGAATATCACTTCAAGGTCAGGCAGATCAAAACAAGCAGTTTTTTATAATGTTAACTAATTCAATTTGTAAACATAATAAAAATAGGCCCAAGCTAACCTGTTTTCCCCACTCAGCAAGTACTATGAGACATCTGTTTGTCACACAATAATAAGTAAGGACAGCATCTATGCTTCACAGCCGGCCAATACTTTTCAGTCCAGATATCATGCAACAATCAGGCCAGATATCATTTCAGAATAGAACAATGACTGGAATCTGATGAAGAACAAAAACCATGACCACACTGAACACAGAAAAATTTCAAGGACTTTAAAATGAATTCACTTATTTTCCATTGACAGGAAAGGATTGAGTGATTAACAGCTTCAGTGAAAATATCAACTAAACATTTTCCCCTCTACATTCTAACTCTACCAATCTCTAGTTTTAAAGGAAAAAAACCAGACAATATTTTTAGATCAATGGCTCTCAGATTTAGCTGGTATTATTAGTATTTACAGAGAGTATTAAAAAGGCTCTCAAGGTCCCATTAAACATTACAGTATTTCAAAGAGGGAGGAAGGATCTACAAATTTTAACAAGCACACCAGGAGATTACAATGCAGGTAGACCAACAAATCACTTTAAAATACCTGTAGTCTAGAAAATCTAAATAAGCTATAACCAATCCTCCTGTCAACCTCAAACCAAAACCAAAATGACCTAGATCCTAGCTTTTGAGTTGGCTTTTTTCTCTCTTTATAAATGTAATTTAACTGAACTGCAGAAAATATGGGAAACAAAAGAAGGGAAAAAAGGCAGTATCATCTTACCACTCTAATACAACTTTGGTTAGCATTTTGGTATGCTTCCTTTTATCTATATCTCTAGGTATATGTTGGTTCTGTTCTTTTTCGGTTTTATTCACAGCACACAGTTTCAAGTGCTATTTATTATACACATTTCCCATGTTAACAGTATTACCTAGCCCTTCATCAGTGTCACACTCAGTAGCATTACACTGCATCTAATGTACCTATCATTGTTTATCTAACCATTCCCTCCAGCTGACTACTTCCTCACTCCTATAAATAATCCATCTGTAAATATTTGTATACACATTTTTTTTCAGTACTTGAATACCTGGGGGGTGGAATCTATAAGTGCCAAAATATTTTACCACCACCTTTATCAGAGAGGGTTTTTCCAATATATCTTTAAAAAATATTGGGAGGTGGGGCACCTGGGTGGCTCAGCTACTTAAGCGTTTGTCTTGGGTTCAGGTCATGATCCCGAGGTCCTGGAATTGAGCCCCGCACTGGGCTCCATGCTCAGCGAGGAGTCTGCTTCTCTTTCTCTCCCTCTGCTCCTCATCCCTGCTTTGCTCTCTTTCTCTCTAAAATAAGCAAAATCTTTTAAGAAAATTAAAAAATTAAATATTGGGAGGAAAAGTGCTTTGCTTTTAATTTCCACTTCTTTAATTACTGAGGTTAAATATTTTGTTAATTAGCTGTAATTTTTCTTTACCTAAGTTATCTATCCTGCCCTTCATCCATTTATTTATGGGATCTTGGTATTTTCTACCTGTTTTAACTTTGTATTCAGCTTCCCATTGATCTTCCTGATTGAGCTTTGAGCCTTTGTGGACTATGTATCTGTTCACTGATCTACTTCTTGCCTCTGTACCAACCAAGACTGTGCTACTTTGGTAACACACTGTTGTCAGGCAGCTAAAACCCTCTAGATGTAATGAAGCACGCATGGTCTTCCTTATGAGGTCGTTACCTTGGCCAGTCACTTGACTTTTCTGGGTCCCGATCCCATTTGTAAAAGTGTGGAAAACAATACCTATAGCTCCCCAACCGGACTTCTGTGAATACAAGCTAATAATGCCAAACGATGAGCTCCCTTCCATTAACAAAAATTAATCAGAAGTCAAAGAGGCCAAAAGCAAACTCTTAACACGGGAGGCTGGATTCGCTTTTAAGCAAATGTGACCTTGTCTGCAGAAACGCGGAGGCAGGTGAAGCCACACCTACTTGTTTTGGTGCTCGCTTCCCTGGGTCCTGACACTTCATACACTAACGAAAGAGAAGTCAGAATTTAAAACACGCACACAAAGGCCCTCGGTCTTACGAGACGTTTTCCGCTCTCCCCCTCTCCTCAGCAAAAACATAAATAAAACTTTGTCAACGGGCCCTCGGGACAAGCTGGTGCACATCGCAGCCGAAGGCCGGGCCACAATCCCGGACCGGAGCGGACCGGGAAGGGCTCGCTGGGCGGCCGCAGACCAGGGACAGTGCCGCCGACCGCCGGCGGCCCGGCGCGCAAGGCCAGCGGGGAGCCGCTCACCTCAGCAGCGCCAGGAAGGCGGCGGGCTCCACGTCGGGCAGCTCGATCTCGGCCGACGTGGTGGCCATGCCGCCGTTGAACATGGCGTCGAAGACGGCGCTGCCGGCCGCCAGCACGAAGCGGTGCGCGGGGATGCGCTGCGGGCCCCCGGCGGCCGCGCCGCCGCGGCCCTTACCCAGCACGAAGCGCACATCGCTCAGCAGCTCCGAGTTGAAGAGGAAGGCGAAGCGCTCCTTCAGCGACGCCTTGGTCGCCTGCCAGTTGTACAGCGGCTCCCGCTGCAGGGGCAGCAGGGGCCCCAGAGAGGACGACGGCGGCGGCGGCGGCGGAGGCCCCG
>LNAC01000272.1:339827-374833 GCA_002007465.1 Ailurus styani
CCCAGCCCCCGCCCCCGGCCCCCGCCCCGCCCGCGGCTGACCGACGCGCATCCCACGCGGGGATGCGGGCGCGCGTGCGACCGCCCGAGCGGGGCCCGCGCAGCCTGGAGTCCTTCGCGGCGGGCAGGGCGCCGTCTCCCTCGCCCGGTGCACCCCTCCCCGGGAGGGCCGACGTGCAAGTCCCCGAGTCTCCTCCGACCCGCGGCGCCCGTCCTCGCCTCTGGCCCCTCAGCAGCAGCAGCAGCGCCTCCCACGTGTCCCAGGGAAGGTTCCTAGGCTGTCCCCCCAGCAGTTTCCCCGCCTGGAAATGGGGGGCACAGAAGACTCGGCCAAGGGAGCACGTGGGAGGGGCGGGCAGGATGACCCACAGTCCCCCTTCCCCAGTGATGTCCAAGTCACCGCTCCGGAGAGGAGCGGAGCTTGGATCCCTCTAAGTCCGGGAGCTCACATTCTTCTGCTCTAGTGTCTCTGTGAGTATCCCTGTGGACTCACGAAATTATTTTTTAACCTCTTATAATCCATTGGTAAAAATTAACAATATTTTAGGGCAACCCTTTCGGGTCCCCTCCCTCCTTGGGAGCTTTGTACTACCACTTTGATATCACTCAAACCTTGCTTTGCTGCCCACCAAAAGGAATAATAATAATAATAAAACACAATATTTTCAGTATCAGAAAAAACCCATAACCGCTCAAGTGTACCAGAGCTCAAATAGTAGAGGCCGCATTATATGGTACCCAACAATGATCATAATTTAAGAGCAGAAAACATGAGGACACTGCATATGAAAACTTGTGGAATGCAATCAAAGCTGAGTTCAAGCTAAAGTATAGCCAAAAACACTCTTTTTGTGAAACTGGAAATAATAACGTGAAATGAAGTAGAGGGTTCTGGGAAGGTGGCAGAGGAGGAAGCCCGAGGAATCTGTCTTCCCTCCTAGACAGCAGCTACAGGCAGGGTCCGTCTGATGTGGCTACTTTGCCTTTCTTGGAGCCTGTTGAAAGCAGGTCCTTTAGGGGAAGATTTGGACTAGACACTCCTGTTAACTTCTGTCAATTCCAGTTCTGTGTCCAGAAGGCAATCACCCATCCCTCATCCCCAGCCATATGGAAGGGAGACAGTTGTACACAGCTTGTGGGAGCCATGGTGGGCAAAAGGAAACTGTCCTCCAAATATCTGGGCTCTCGGCACTGATTCCTGCTTCTAATCCCAGAGTCCAAAGAGGCGGGCAGCATGTTGTTGAACTTCCCCCTTTGTGGCAAACATCTCCTTCCTCCAGCTGAAGTGACTTCCACTGCATTTAAAGGACCAGTACTCAATTCCCCCTCCTTCATTTTCTTACTTTTTCCCCTTTGGGGACACTGAGCTGGTAGTTCAGGTCCCACCAAGACTGAGGAGCTTTAGTAAAGACAAGGGACTTTTGGCTGAGATCCCAACGGGCCATGCTCTAGAAGTAGGGGTTACACACCAGTAGTAAGAGAAAAATTAATAAGCTACAGCCATCTTTGACAGGTTCAAGGTGCTCTGTACAAGCTGCCATAAGGAAACTAAATCATATTAATCAAAATACAGCATCCAGAAACTCAACATTTTTTTCCTACAATGTTGTAGGGGAAAAAATAAAAATTATGAGGCATGCTAAAAAGGCAGGAGAGACAGAGAAGGACCAATAATAGGCAAGAGAATCAGATCTATGGATGCTTCAGATATTGGATTTATTGGACAAAGACTTTAAAACAACCATGTTTGATATGATCAGGAAAATAGAAGAAAGATGGAGAATTTCACCAGAGACTAAGAATCCATGAAAAGTCATGAAAATGGAGGCTCTTAACCTGAAAAAAATACTATAAAATTAATACCTAAATAATTCGTGTTTAATAGCAAATTAGAGCAGAGCTGATGATTACTATAACTAGAACACAAGTCAGTAGGTGCTGAAATTGAAACATAGGGAAAAGGGCAGAAAATGCAGAAAAGAAGAGATGTCTGTTAATTGTAGGAGAAAGGACTAACAGATGTATAATGCAGTACTAGAACGGAAACAGAGAATGAGGAGGGACAGCGTGTGAATAAACACTGGCTGGACATTTCCCAGAGCAAGTGTCCCAAGAAAACCAGGTAGAGCAGCATAATTCTTTCTGACATAGCCTGGAAGGCATGCAAGGTCATATCCATTGCATTCCATTAGTTACAAATGCTTCACTAAGCCCCACTGAGGTTCCAAGGAGGGGGGTGGGGACTCCATGTTACCTCTTGATACAGGAGTATCAAAGAATTTGTGGACATGTTTTAAAACTACCACACTACAAAAGCTCTAGCTGTTGAACTCCTGGGTATATATCCAACAAAAACTAGGACTTATGTCACCCCAAAGAAAATATGAGAGTGTGCCTAGCAGCTTTACTCATAATAAATGGCCAAGTGATTCTCAATAGTAAAATGGATAAATGATGATGGTATAGTCATATGATGAATGAAAAGAACAAACCTTAATCCTGAAACAGTATGGATTAATTTCATAACTTATTGAGCTAAAGAAACCAGACACAAAAATACATCACAATTCCATTTATATGAAACTACACGATAGGCAAAACTAAGATGTGGTGCTAAGGGTCAGAATGGTGATTACCTTCCACTGGGTGGTTGACTAGGAAGGTGGATGAGGGAAATTCCTGGGTTAACAGAAACTTTCTTTAAAACTGGTGGTAGTTCCATGGGTGTTATTCAGGGTATATATTACTGTGTAAGAAACCAGCCCCCAAACCAGCAGTCTGAAACAATTACTTTTCTCATGAATCTGCAATGTGGGCAGGGCTTGGCAGGGAATGCTCATGTCTGCTTCACCCAGAATCATCAGGGGTAGCTTGACTGAGGTCTAGAAGATGGCTTTCCATGGCTCACACCCGGGGCTGGCACGCTGGCGCTGGCTGTTGTCTGGGAGCTCAGTTGGAGCTGAGGACCCAGAACCTTGGTTTCTCTCCACGTGAGCCTCTCCACGTGACTGGGCTTCCTCACAGCATGGTGGCTCCAAGGGCATATGGTGGTCTGAGAGAGACAGAGAGAGAGCGCACACCAGAAGAGGTTCTATCTCCTTCTATGAGCTAGCCTTGACAGTCACACAGCATATCACCTCCACACTGAGGTGGTCACAAAGCCCTGTCCAGGTTCAAAAGGAAGAGACATAGATTCTACTCTTGATGGGGGAGTGGCCAGCCACATTGTGAGAGAGCCACATGGGATTGGAGACCTTGTTAAGTCATCTTTAGCAAATACAGTGGGCTGTAAGTATTCACATATGCAAACTTATTTTAGCTTTCTACTTGGGACCTGTGTCCTTTACTATATGTAAGTTGTACCTCCATAGAAAAGTAAAATGTGAACAACTTGTAAAAGAATATATAGAGATCAAGGTAAAGGTGGAGACTGACAATACTTGCCTTTCTTTCTTGTGTAGCCACTCAGCAGGAGTCACTATCCATCATTATCTGTTTGATATGTACACTTTTAAACTTTTCTTGTATACTTAAGAACATTCTCTGTCTACCTATCTACCTAAACACATATACCCATAAATACAATTAAAAAAATAAAAACAGTATCATACTATACATATTGTCTCTGAAACCTGATTTTTTTCACTTAATACATTGTGGAAATCCTCCCAGGCTAAGCAGTTTGGGAGCAGAATGACCTCAAATGTTCAAAGAATAGATGCTAAATAAACTATTGAGAGTTTAGATGATGGATTCCAAATTCATATTATGAAGTTAACTGTGATACTAAAACCTGACTAAGAATGCTCACAGAAAGGAAACTATAGGTACACAAATAGACATCGACCAAACACATATATGAATATAACATGGAAATCTCAAATACAGTGACAGCAAATCACATTTGGCACTAATGAAGAGCAAAATTAACCACAACTAAGTATAATTTATTCAAATAATTCAAAGGTAGTTCAATATAAAGAAATGGTGCTGGTCATTATTACCTCCAATATGGACATCTTGAACATAGTACCAAAAAGACATCTCCATATATTCTTTGACACAGTAGTTTCCCTCCTGGATATTTATCTGATTTAAATATATTCACATCTTGGTGAAATGACATAAGTACAAGGATATCATGACAGTTTTACCTGTCATAAAGAAGATGGCAATTTCCATCTTTTTGGGTGGTTCAGTCAGTTGCGTGTCTAACTCTTCATTTCAGCTCAGGTCATGATCTCAGGGTTGTGACAGCCAGCCCCACATCACGCTCCATGCTCAGTGGGGACTCTGCTTCCCCCTCTCCCACTGCTCCTCCCTCTGCTCATTCTCTCTCAAGTAGATAAATAAATCTTTTTTAAAAAAGAGAAAGAACTGGCTAAATTATAGTATACTGGATCACTATACAACCACGAGGAAAAAAATGAGGCTGTATGATATGTAATGATATGGAAGCACTTCAGGTTATATTGTCCAGTGAAAAGGAAAGATTAAAAAAATAAATTAAAATGAGCCACAGGGGCACCTGGATGGCTCAGTCAGTGAAGCATCTGCCTTAGGAGTCTGCTTCTCCCTCTCCTCCTTTTTTTTTTTTTAAGATTTTATTTATTTATTTGTCAGAGAGAGAGAGAGATTACAAGTAGGCAGAGAGGCAGGCGGAGAGAGAGGAGGAAGCAGGCTCCCTGCTGAGCCCGATTTGGGGCTCGATCTCAGAACCCTGAGATCATGACCTGAGCTAAAGGCAGAGGCTTTAACCCAGTGAGCCACCCAGGCACTCCTCTCCCTTTCTTCCTACTCCTCCCTTTACTCGTACTCTCTCTCTCCAATAAATAAAATATTTAAAATAAATAAAATAATGGGCACCTGGGTGGCTCAGTGGGTTAAAGCCTCTGCCTTCGGCTCAGGTCATGATCTCAGGGTCCTGGGATCGAGGCCCACATCGGGCTCTCTGCTCAGCGGGGAGCCTGCTTCCCCCTCTCTCTCTGCCTGCCTCTCTGCCTACTTGTGATCTCTCTCTCTCTCTGTGTTAAATAAATAAAATCTTTAAAAAAATAATAAAATAAAATAAATAAAATAAAATAAAAATAAAATAAGCTATAAGCTAAAATAATGCAAAATTTAATAGGGCATTATAACATGTGACAATACTCCTATGTAACAATGTATTATTCAACTATTGATCTTGTCCTCTCTCTGCCCCAGTTTCCTTGTCTATAAATTTATTATTACATCATAATAAAAGCTCTATCATAATATCATAGATACAGGTTTTATGGGCCTGAAGTTTATACAAGAAATTATTGCAAAATCAACTACAAATTTGGAGTATATGGGTCTTCGTTGCACCAGGTCTTTCAAATCTTTCTGTTTGAAATTACTAGGAAAATTAGAAGAATCTATAATTGAGGAGACAATCACAACAAACCACACATTTTTAAAAAGCTGAAAAATATCACAAATAGCAAAGACCCAGAAAATAACATTATCTTTTTTAATCAGGTAACTGCCTGAAACATTTCTATAATACTCTATCCGCCCACCCACCCCCACCGCACTTTTGGCTTCATACCCTTTGGTTGTCACTTCACATGAAAATGATTTTGGTATGTCATTTTTAAAAGAAAAAACAAAAATAATTTGTGTTTTTCCTCCAGCAGGATAAAAAAAAAATCTATTACTGGCTGTTTAGCAAAGTTTCTTGAGTTTCAGAACTTGCCGACGAAAATATACACATTTTCAGGACTCTTGTGAAATCTGGGAAACCCACTTAACCCTCGGTGATGTTTCTTTTTTTGTACAAGCTATAGTCAATCTTTAAATACGACAGCAACAGAGTTGCGCCCCACAAATCCAGGCATTCCAATATATGTTATTTTGTGTGACTCCTATTTCAAGAGTATGATTATCTTTAAGTATAATCAATGAATTATCAAGACTATTCTTTTTTGACCAGGTGTTCATAAACATATTTTACACTTTGATGGACTAGAAAAATATTCCACACTCTAGTTTCTGTTGCCATATATTTTTAACCTTGTTTTCCTCCATTACCCATATACTGCTAGAGCTGGGTCCCAGAGGGATCCATTTATAATGTCATAGCACCACGCTGGGTATAGAGATTACTTAAAAATAAAATCTTAAGGGACGCCTGGATGGCTCAGTTGGTTAAGCAGCTGCCTTCAGCTCAGGTCATGATTGCAGGGTCCTGGGATGGAGTCCCGCATCAGACTCCTTGCTCAGCAAGGAGCCTGCTTCTCCCTCTGCCTCTGCCTGCCACTCTGCCTGCTTGTGTTCTCTCTGTCTCTGACAAATAAATAAATTTAAAAAATAAAGTAAAATCTTAAAAAAAAAATAAGAAAAAGGGTTCCGGCCCTGTGCTTTTGTGTCGTGGTGCTGGGTAAGTTGGCATTAACAAGCAGAAGTATTCGTGGAAGCTATTTCTATAAGGGGCATTGAGCAAAAGTGACTGGTAACCATACGAAGAAATCCTAGTAAACCTACCTGAATGTATTCCTGACTCAGCTTCTCCTTAATGCCCCAGCCCACTCCAGTGCCCCCCCAGCGATATCGGGGTACTGTGATGGAAGATTTGTCAGAAACAGTCTTAACCAATTGTCATTGCAATATCTTATTCTGCAAATTTTACAAAATATAATAACACTGTGTGAATAACTGCTAGAGCCCCTCCCAGGGTCTTGGAGGAGGTTTGTGCAATTGAAGGGCCCTGAAGCTTACACATCATTAGTTTCATAATAAATCTGCCTCTGAATAGACTTGATGTGACAGTTAATCGAATTAATATATGAAAAACAGAACAGCCTGGCAAGAGGGTAACTGATCAATAAATATTATCTATTATACATTACTGATACAGAAATAAATAGACAAATACAGCAGACTAAGAAGTCCTGAAACATGCCCAATTATATATATATATATATTTTTTTTTTTTTACTGGAGTTAGATTATATTTCATTTTGTATACCAAAATATATACCTGAAAATAAATATATATATAAAAGATGACAATAACAGAAGAAAAAGAACAACAACAAGGCATAAAGAACCAAAATGAAGTGCAAGTGAAAGGATCTAGTTTCAAGGTGGGGAATGCCTTTCTGAACAGAACACCAAAGACTAAATCCATAAGATAAAAATACTGGCAGATTTGAATACATAAAAATGTTAAAGTTCTGTTCCTCCACAAATAAAGCACAATATTCTTAGAAGTAAAAAAACAAACAAGGAAAAATGATTGTATAATTTATGATTTTATGAAAAGGGACGTACCCTTCACATAGAAAGAGCACTTCCTTACAAATCAGGAAGACAAACACCACTCATCTTCTTTCTTTAACAAAGGACATGAACATGGAATGCCTAGAAGTATAACTTTTTTTTTAAAGATTTTATTTATTTATTTATTTACTTGAGAGAGATAGATTATAAGTAGGCAGAGAGGCAGGCAGAGAGAGGAAGAAGCAGGCTCACCCTTGAGCAGGGAGCCCAATGCGGGGCTCAATCCTAGGACCCCGAGATCATGACCCTGAGATCATGACCTGAGCTGAAGGCAGAGGCTTTAACCCACTGAGCCACCCAGGCGCCCAGTATAACTCTTTTTAAGAGTGACTCACTCAGAAGGGGCACCTGGGTGGCTCAGCTGGTTAAGTGTCTGTCTTCAGCTCAGGTCATGATCTCAGGGTCCTGGAATTGAGCCCTACATCAGGCTCCCTGCTCAGTGCGGAGTCTGCTTCTCCCTCTGTCTCTCTCCCCACTCATGTTCTCTCTCTCAAATAAACAAATAAAATCTTAAAAAAAAAAAAAAGAGTGATTCAGAAATGTGTGTCCATAGTTTAAATCTACGCATCTTTCATTTCAACAATTCTACCTATGGTAATATATCCTGAAGAGAAAAGAGCTGGGCACAGAATTTAGAAACAACAACAAGGATATCAAAACATGATACTTTTTAAGAATGAAAACAACCTAGACAGATGATTGCTTAAGTAAATTATTGAATAGTCAATCATGTAATGGGGCAATAAATGCTTATTGAAGAGTGTTTATGGATATGAGAGAATGTTCTCGATCCACAATGCTGAGGGGAAAAGCAGGCTACCGAACAAGGTGTGCAGCCTCCCATCTTGCCCTAGGGGCTCAGAGCACACCATCTTGTCTAAATGTCTGAATTATGTATATCAAAGACCGGAGGTTTGCAACCTCAGTTACTAATGTGGTATTTTTCAGTGTGACAGGACTGTGAGTGATTTCTCTCCCTACTTTTTTATTTGAGGGTAAGAAAGGGTCCTTTTTTTCTTTTTTTAAGTAAAAATATTGTGAGATTTGGGGGACCTGGGTGGCTCAGTCGTTAAGCATCTGCCTTCGGCTCAGGTCATGATCCCAGGGTCCTGAGATCAAGCCCTGTGTCATGCTCCCTGCTCAGGGATAAGCCTGCTTCTCCCTCTTCCACTCCCCGTGCTTGTATTCCCTCTCCCACTGTCTCTCTCTCTCTCTCTCAAATAAATAAATAAAATCTTTAAAAAAATATATTGTGAGATTTGACTACATACGAGGATTTGACATCCTCTGAGCTGCTATTAAGTATCACCTCTCATTTGACTAAATGCAACTTAATTCAGATCAACACTCCCCGCATGCCCCTAGGTGCAAGACACTAGACATGAGATTGCAAAGATGACTAGAACATATGACTTGCNTTTTTGAGTTAGGTAATTGGTAAGCTATGGCAAAGACAGTAGCGTGCCTAAGCTATAAGGTGGTTTATTTCTTTGACATCCTCTGAGCTGCTATTAAGTATCACCTCTCATTTGACTAAATGCAACTTAATTCAGATCAACACTCCCCGCATGCCCCTAGGTGCAAGACACTAGACATGAGATTGCAAAGATGACTAGAACATATGACTTGCCCCAGAGAAGCTAATAATTTAGTAGGAGGGGGAAACCCACTGGGACTTGCTCAGCTAGAAATAAAACTTCTTTTTTGGATTAAAAAAAATGCCCCAGCAAAGGCAATTTGCCATGCTCGAGACTAAATTCAGCTTACTTAAGGAGCTCTTCTTTCTTTGCTTGTCATTGCTTTCTGGAATTCAGCCTAGGAAAGTAATATATGTCACCATGTGTGCTAGTTTATAATTAGAACAAATGTGAGGACTTATAAGAAAAAGAACTATTGGCAAAAAATCNCAAAAAAAACAAAAAAAAAAACTTCTTTTTTGGATTAAAAAAAATGCCCCAGCAAAGGCAATTTGCCATGCTCGAGACTAAATTCAGCTTACTTAAGGAGCTCTTCTTTCTTTGCTTGTCATTGCTTTCTGGAATTCAGCCTAGGAAAGTAATATATGTCACCATGTGTGCTAGTTTATAATTAGAACAAATGTGAGGACTTATAAGAAAAAGAACTATTGGCAAAAAAACATTTAGTAAAACTCTAGAAAGGCAGGCAGCAGAAAGAAGGAGGAAGAGATCTATTTTGGAAATTAATTTAATGCCAAAGAAAGAGAAGACATTTAAAAAATATAAAAGGCAATTATTATGGCCTTAGGATTTTTATATTCCAGGAGAGCACGAAAATGTAGCTGCTATTGGATTACCCTCGATTTGAAAGGATGAGCATTGTAGGTATAAATAGAAGCTAAGGTCAAGAAGCTAAAGGCAGAAAAAGACTCACGTGTCCCGCAGAGGCTGATAAGCATGTGAAATCATACCCCCGGCTCATAAGGCTCATCTGCCTGTGACCCGAGTCTGAGCTCCAGGGAAGAAGGGGAGGGTAAGAGTCAGAAGGACCTAAGGTTGCCCTTCTTGTAAATCTCAAACCAGTCCCAACCTTCAGCAAACTTCACTTTAGCTGGAACCCAGAGCAGAGACTTAGTTCTAAGATCTCTGAGCTGACACAGTAATGTCCTTCCTACACTTCACTGGTTTCCAATTGAGTATCAACACATTTCAGAAAGGTGTGGTTGGCCATGGCTCTGAAAACCCAGGGGAGGTTGCCCTCCTGGTTAAGGGTCAGTGGTTTCTGAGGGTTTCCTGGGGGCTTGCCTGAGAAGACTTTTCTGCAAGCAAGAGCAGACATGTAGAGGGTCACCCTGGTCTGAAAGCTTGCTTTTCTACTATCTTTCCACACCCTGGCCCCTCATTACGCTGACCTCTGTCAGATTCCCCACGGTCCGGTCTCCCCACTTGGACAGATCAGGGCTGTTCAGCTTTCATCCTTCTCCCCTGATCTGTCTGCTTCGGTGTCTCCTCAGACTCCAGCAGGACATTTCCCTGAGTTCCCACGTCCCCTGCCGTCTGGACCATCCCCTCTGTCTTGGGGTCCAAGTGGTGGTGGGCTACCTGGATGCTCCATGGATTGTCTCTCTCTTCTTTTCTTTCTCTCTCTCTCTTCTGACTCCCACTGCTCGATGTCAGACCGTTCTTCAGGATGAGGAGAGAGAAGCCACAGATCTTCCTCAGATATGTCTTGTCTCCATGTAGAAAGAACCTTTTCTTCTGACTTTGCCTAACGAGTCATTCTTCTGGACCTGAGAACCTGGAATGAGAATGGAATGACCAATACACCGTTTTAGTCTGTGCCCCACCTGGGAGAGGGGCCAAGTCTACCCACAACAAACAGATTTCTGGTATTTGGCTCCTGGCTGAGAACAGGAGATTAATGTCTGCCCTCCTTTACCTGTGGACCTCTCCTCTCTCCAAGGTCCCTTCAGGCAGTAACATTCCTTTGATCCACCTTTCTGGGAGGTGAACACCAGAAAGCTGTTGTTTGTAACTTCAAACAGCCCTGGTTTCTTAACTCCAACATCTGTCACATTGGCTGGCCCCAAACCAAAGCACAGTTTATCTTTATTGCTTTCCCACCATTTTTCTTAGGAACCCCAGATCCTACAAAATTCTCACGGACTCCCTGAACCCATTATCTTATGTCAAAACTTCAGCCCCTTCCTCTGACTCCATTAGAGCTTGCCTTATCCTGGGCCAGGAGAACAGAACTAAATGTTAGGTTTTTCGTTGACCAATGCACAGAGCATTTGTTCAATAAGGAGGAATGTATAGGGAAGCTTGATTTGTTAATCAAGTAGAAATCGAAGTCGGGATACACTGAGGACAGTTTAGGTAGATGTTGCAATAATTGTTCTAATGATAACTTCATATATCTATTACGAGCTTTTTATAATAACTTTTTAAACCCTGGCCTATTATTCTTAGATATATGTCCTCTTTTCCCTCTTTTACAAATGGTGGACCTCACATGATTCCCAAAAATATCCATTCCAGATCTAAATGTGAAAGACTGCCTCCAAAAAAACCCTACAGCAAAAAACACAGAAGAACATATTGCAACAGGCAGAAATATCACAAAAAGGAAATAAAGAGCATTTCACTCACCAAAGAAAAATGAGTAAGTTGGCTTATAATAAAATTAAGAACCCCTGCCCAGCAAAAGATGCCAATAAAGAGAATAAAAATGCAAGTCATAAATTAGGAAAATACACCTGCTATACGTATATCTGACAAAGGACTAACATCCCAAGTGTATAAATGGTTAAAGAGAGGAAGCTAACTGAATACAAAATGGACAAGAGATTTGGATGGGTGTTTCATTAAGGAGGTAATGCAAAAGGTCAAAAGTGCAGGAAAAGCTTTTCAACATCACCATCAATGTAAACTAAAACTACAATAAGATACCACTACACCAGGACCACAATGGCAAAAAATTAAATGGCTGATAACAACAAGTGTTGACAAGAATGTAGAACAATCAGAATGCTCATACTATCCTGATGGGGTTGTAAATCAATGCAATGACTCTGGAAAACTATTTGACATTATTTCCCAAAGATGAACACACCTGTAATCTATGACCTAGAGATTCGACTCCTAGGAATAATTCCAACGGAAATATGTACACATGTTCACCAAAAGACATGCCCAGAAATGTTAATAGGAGTACTATCTAATAAAAACTAGAGGCTAGTGTTCATCTTCAGTAGAATAGAAATATAAATTTTGGCATACTCATGCAATGAAAATCTATAGAAAATGAATTGATAGATGTAACAAAGTAGATGAATTTCACAAACATACTATTGAATAAAAAGAGCCAGACCCCAAGGAGTATGTGATGTATGATCCTGCACATGTAAATATCAGAACCAAGAAATTAAACTTCAGTATGAGAATCCAAGCAATGGAAATGGCATAAGGTGGTCTTTATGGTGCTGCTGATGCTCTGTTTCTAGATCTGGGTGTTACTAAAGGGGTGTAGAACCCATTTTACAAATTCACTGAACAATACATTTAGGATGTGTGCAGGTTTTAGTGAAGACTAGACTCCATTAGAGTTTTCCAAAAAATGTTGGATATCTGTTCTCCAAGTGCTTGCATTTCTTTAAGATGATTTAGTCAAGAAGTTTTCCTTAGGCTCTTCCTGCTTTTTACTGTCATTTTCCTTAGATTAGTTTTTGTTTGCCTGAGTATTGGTGACTATGTTTTGCACACAAGAAATGGTTGTGTTTTATTTCCCTCTTACACAGTGTTCCCTTGTAGCATTCTCTCCAAAACAGGAGGCTTATCTTCCCAGAGCAGGAAAGGGTGAATGTTTGGCCTCTTTATCAAGGTGAATGGTTTAAAATTAGGGTGGCTAGGGAGAAGATGCAGTGTTCACTCCTGAGCTTCTTTTAGCCCCCAGGAATGCAGGCCTGAGAGCCAGCGGCCCCGTCATGGATCTAAAGGGATGAGGGTAAGGTGACCCCACTGCCTGGACCTCTTGGTCAGGGGCCAGATGGACAATGTGGTAGTGATTCAGTGCAGCCCATAGGTCAGCAAAAGCCAAGGTGAGGTAGGGCCAGCTGGAGAGCAACCCCCAGGCTCCAACCAACAGAAACAAGACTGGACTACAGGTGACAGCAACCACAGGGGTCAGCTGTGGACACCAGAAGCCAGGGCCCAGGTCAGTTACACTTCAGTGTCACCAGCCCACACATGCCCAAGGGCCAGCATGAGGCGGTAATTCCTTGAGGTCCCACAGGGCCCTTTCCCAGAACTCAAATGTTATGAGGGATAAGTTGGAGAGGTGGGTGGGTGATGGACTGAGTCATTTTGCCTCCGGGGCAGCCTGACTTAGAGGGATCGGTCATATTCCCGGCTTGGACTAATTGTACTGGAATAGACTAGAATACATTTGTTTCCTTGTTATTTGATCAGTGGGACCTGGAAAGACCAGATCACTTAGAAAGAAATAAAGGAGTGACATTTCTGCAGCACTTCTGACCCTAGTGTGACTAGATTTACAGCTCTCTTCTCTTTTGTTCATTTTTCTTTGACTTTTTTCAACTCGTAAAATTTCATTGCTGCTGGAAATAGTTCATTTTAGGAATTTTTCTAGGTGTTTGAATAGAATTTGAGAAGAAATCTCCTGGCACTGCACCTGCCCATCATCATCCCTTTATTCACGATTAAAACAGTTTAATTGTTTCTCTTACTTTGTCAACCTATTCATCGTCTGACCATCTATCTAACCCACCCAAACAACAACCATGTGCCAGGTTTTGATCTAGAAGATGAACGACAGTCTTGGGGTTGCTCAGTCGGTTCAGTGTCCAACTCTTTCTTTCTTTTTTTTTTTTTTTAAAGATTTTATTTATTTATTTGACACAGAGAGAGAGATTACAAGTCGGCAGAGAGGCAGGCAGNAACGACAGTCTTGGGGTTGCTCAGTCGGTTCAGTGTCCAACTCTTGGTTTCAGTTCTGGTCATGACCTCAGGGTCATGAGACTGAGCCCCATGCTGGGTTCCAGGCTCAGCATGGAGTCTGCTGAAGACGCTCTCTCCCTCTGCCCCTCCCCCCATAAAATAAATCTTAGAAGATGAATGACAGTCCTTGCAATCAAATTTCAAATACAGAAGGTATATGGAGAACCAACATGTTCCATGGGTACCGTCCCGCTTATCCCCATGGGCTTGTTTTCACTTCCAGTGTCTAGGCATTTTTATTGTCAGTCAGTCATTGCTCAAAGCACTAGGTTTCTGAATCATAGGACACGAGGACAGTAGTCTTGGAGAGCTTCCTTGCTTTAGAGTATCTGCTGCCCCAGACCTGGAATCAGCCTTTTCTCTAAGGAACCTCTGTTCCCTTTAGTGAGAAATATATTTAGAAACCAGAATCTGGCCTCTAAGGAAGCTCACTTATTCTGGGTTGGTTACTATTTCTAGCTCTCTTCAGTGGACAGAGATGAGAGAAAGAAACTCAGGAGAAGAGCAGATTTTGAAAGGTAAAGGAAAAACTAATTTTTCTCAGTGATGTTCCTGTTATCAATCATTTAGATTATATTTTTATTATAATAAGAAAAACAGCTACATTCCTTTATTTGTAGCTTTTTTCCCCTCTGAATTCATTTGCTCAGGATAATGTCCTTTTGTAGGTTTATTAGGAGAGAAGGCAGGAACACTCAGGTGTCTTCTTAATTATTTCCTCAGAGACTATATACGGGACCCGCAACATAACTTGTGGCCCCCTAAAAAGTGAAAATGCATGCCCTGGTCCAAAAAGCAGTAAATAAGTACTACTAAGGTACTCAAATTGAAAAATTTTTGTTTTTTCCACTGTCTCTCCCTCTCATCCCCTCTCCATTTGTCTTGGTGTTTTCTATTTGCTATTTAATTTAATGTGCCTATCCCTAGGCACAGGGATACTGGCAGGCTGAGTACCCACTTCCCAGGTGCCCGCAGGGCCTGTCCCCCAGCAGCATGTAAGGACCATACCAGCTGCCAGCATCCTCCCTCCAGCCAGCCACCTGAGTGATGCCGGGGATATTCCCCTCCATAGACCTGCTGCCCCAAGCCACTGGGATGGGCACCCAAGGGCACTGCAACCTTCATGCCAGGACTTGGAAGGTACTAGGTCTGGGGATGGGTCAGGGATTTGCCCTGTGAATTGTCTACTGAATGCACCACAGCATTTCTATCCTGGGTGAGGTCAGGTGTGGCCAGGTCTTCCCCAGACTCAGCATGGGGTGTATGTGCCAAACCTGGGTCCTTCCCATTCTAAGCTAAGGCCCCCACCATGAATGCGGGTGACAGCGGTTGCTGGGAAAGAGCAGGGAGGGGAAGCCAGGTAAGGCCCTGGGCACCAGGGGGAGAAACAGGTGACTTGAGTTGGTCCCTGGGAACCAGGGAGGCAGCAGGAGGGGGCACCAGTGCGTGAGCCAAGGTCCCAAGCCTTGATGCATGCCGC
The DNA here is from genome assembly GCA_002007465.1 of Ailurus styani. Lineage (NCBI taxonomy): Eukaryota > Metazoa > Chordata > Mammalia > Carnivora > Ailuridae > Ailurus > Ailurus styani. The sequence goes on from LNAC01000272.1 coordinate 355,088, forward strand.
ATCGTCCCGCTGGACTTCACCTACAAAACACAAAGTCAAAGATAAAATTTCTCAGGAATCTAAAGTTGGGGACTGCAGAGCATAAAACCCCAAACTCAGGGCTCTCCAAGCATAGGGTCCTTTGTGACTGCACTGGTCCTATGCCCATGAAATTGCCCCTTCCTTTATGGTATTCAGCAGGTTTTAAAATATGATCAGGGCCCCTGGGGCTCTTGGGACTCCAGGGGTCCTATGAGGTCAAAACAACTTTCACAGTAACACAGAGACATAATTTACCTTCACACTCATTGTCTCAGGAGCACAGGCTGGTGTATTTTAACAGGTTGAATGCAGAAGAGAGAATTCTGCCATCTTCTATTAAGCTAGGCATTCAAGAGGTTTTTATTTTATTTTATTTTTTTATTTTATTTAAAGATTTTATTTATTTATGTGACACACAGAGATCAGATCACAAGTAGGCAGAGGCAGGCAGAGAGAGAGGGGGAAGCAGGCTCCCCACTGAGCAGAAAGCCCGATATGGGGCTCGATCCCAGGACCCTGAGATCATGACCTGAGCCGAAGGCAGAGGCTTAACCCACTAAGCCACCCAGGCACCCCTCAAGAGACTTTTAAAAATGTAAAGTAATACCACTCTTTCCTCCAACCTCTGTTGTGGAAAATATAGTTATTTTCCATAAAAGCATTTTGCTCTTATTTTAAAATTTTACGTATTTATTCCTCTATGTATTCATTTTTGTTCTTATTTTAAAATGAATGCCTATAGGGCGCCTAGGTGGCTCAGTGGGTTAAAGCCTCTGCTTTCGGCTCAGGTCATGATCTCAGGGTCCTGGGATCGAGGCCCCCATCGGGCTCTCTGCTCGGCAGGGAGCCTGCTTCCTCCCCTCTCTCTGCCTGCCTCTCTGCCTACTTGTGATCTCTCTGTGTGTCAAATAAATAAATAAAATCTTTAAAAAAAAATGAATGCCTATAGTTTACTTTTCCCAGCTTTGATTCCTGACACAACAAATATTGATAGATATTAACCCATGTAAACAAAAGCTCGTGCGTATCCTCAGTGCATTCTTAAGTGAATACATTTTAAAAATTGAGGTTAAATTCATAGAACACACAATTTAACCATTTTAAAGCGCACAGTTTGGTGGCATTTAGCACAATTGCTCTATTGTGCAACCACCCTCTCTTTTTAGTTTTGACATTTCATCACCCCAGAGGGAGACCCCGTGTGCATTAAACAGTCACTCCCCATTCCTCCCTCCCCTGAGCCCTAGGCTGATGGATCCTCAGCATTCTGTCTCTATGGATCTGCCTGTCTGGTATGTTTCATATTGAGGAAATCACCCACTCCGTGACTCTTCTTTCACTTAGCACAGTGTTTTTGGGGGGGTCTTCTGTTTGTTTTTAGCACGACGTTTCTGAGGTTCATCCACATGGTAGTATGTATCAGTACTTCACTCCTTCTTATATTCCATTGTACAATCAATATACCCTATTTTCTTTATCCATTCATCAGTGGGTGGACGTTGGAGTTGTTTCTACCTTGTAGCTACTATGAACAGTGATGCTGTGAACATTTGTGTGGACGTATTTGTTGGGATATGTGTTTTGAGTGTTTTGGAGTATGATACCTAGGAGGATTGTTGGATCATACAACGATTCTACATTTAATTTTTTTGTTTGTTTGGAGAGAGACAGAGAGTGAGTGTGTGCACAAGGGGAGAGGAGGGGCAGAGGGAGAGAGAGAGGCTCCTAAGTAGGTTCATGCCCAGGGCAGTACCCCAAAATGGGGCTTCATCTCAGGACCCTTGGATCTTGACCTGAACCCAAACCAAAAGCTGGTTGCTTTAACTGACTGAGCCACCCAGGCGCCCCTCTACATTTCTTTTCTGGGGAAGTGACATATTATTTTCCAGAGCAGCTACATCATCTTATATTTCCACCAGCAATGTAGGATGGTTCCAATTTCTCCATGTCCTCTACATTTTTTGCTTCCCATTTTTTTGACCTTGACTTCCTAGTGGGTGTCAAGTGGCATCTTATTTGTGGTTTTGATTTGCATTTCCCTAGTGATTAGTGATGAGCATCTTTTCACATGCTTATTGACCATTTGTATGTCTATTCAGATCCTCTGCTCATTTTTAAACTGGGTTGCCTTTTTGTTGTAGAGTTGGGTTGTCTTTTTGTTACAGAGTTGTAATGATTTTCTATATTCCAGATACCAGACCTTTATCAGATTTATGATTTACAAATATTTTCCCCAATTTTGTAGGTTGTCATCCTACTTTCTCAGTAGTGTCTTCTTATGCATAAAAGTTTTAATTTTGATTAAGTCCATTGGTTTGGTTTCTCTTTTGTCATTTGTGGTTTTGGTGTCATTTCTAAGAATATCTTGCCAAACGCAAACTCATGAAGATTCACCCCTATGTTTTTTTCTGAGAGCTCTTAGTTTTAGCTTTCACCTTTATTTAGGTCTATGATCCATTTTAAGTTACTTTTTGTATATTGTGTGCAGTGGAGGTGTAACTCCATTCTTTTGCATGTGGATATCCAGTCATCATCCCAGTACCATTTGTTAGAGAAACTTCTTTTCTCTATAGAATGGTCTTGGCACTTCTGTTGAAAATCAATTGACCAGAGGTTTTGGACTTATTTTTGCACTTTGAATACTATTCCAATGATCTATATATCTGTTCTTATTCCAGTACCAAACTGTCTTGATTTCTTTTTTTTTTTTTAAGATTTTATTTATTTATTTGGGAGAGACAGAGAGTAAGCATAAGCAGGGGGGAGGGGCTGATGGAGAGGGAACAGCAGGCTCCCGGCTGAAGAGAGAGCAGGACACAGGACTTGATCCCAGGACCCTGGGATCATGAGCTGAGCTGAGGCAGACACTTAACCAACTGTGCCACCCAGAAGCCCCCAGTGTTGCCACCTTAACAGTATTAAGTCTTGTAATCCACAAACCCAGAATGTTTTTTCCATGTATTTAGATCTTTATTTTCTTTCAGCAATGTTTTGTGGTGTTCAGTGCACAAGTCTTAACACCAACTTGGCCGGATTGATTTCTGAGTATTTTATTCTTTCTGCTGCTATTATAATTGGAATTGGTTTTCAAAAGAATTTTATTTTCAGATTGTTTGTTGCTAGTATATAGAAATACAACTGATTTCTGTTGATCTTGTATATGATGATTTTACTGAATCCATTAACTAGCTCTCAAAGGTTTTTTGTGGGTATCTTCTTGGGGATAGTCTATATATGATGCTATCTGTTAATAAAGATAATTTTACTGGGGCACCTGCATGGTGCAGTCAATTAAGCATCTGACTCTTGGTTTTGACTCAGGTCGTAATCTCAAGGTCGTGAGATCCAGCCCTGCATCGGACTCCATGCTCATCATGAGTCTGCTTGAGATTCTCTCTTCCTCTCTCTCTGCACGCTACCCCCCCACTTACACACACTCTCTGTCTCTCTCTCTGTGTCTCTCTCTAAAATAAATAAATAGATCTTTGGGGCACCTGGGTGGTTCAGTCAGTTAAACCTCTGCCTTCAGCTCAGGTCATGATTCCAGGGTCCTGGGATCGAGTCCCACATCAGGCTCCCTGCTTGTCAGGAGGTCTGCTTCTCCCTCTGCCTCTGCCTGCTGCTCTGCCTACTTGTGCTCTCCATCTTTCTGTCAAATAAATAAAATCTTTTAAAAAATAAAATAAAATAAACAGATTTTTAAAAAATAATTTTACGTCCTCCTTTCCTTTTATTCTTTTTTCCCCCCCTTCCTCCTTTCTAATTCGGATGCCTTTATTTCTTTTCTTGCATAACTGCTCTGCCTGGGACTTCCTGTACAGTTGTTGACGAGCAGTGGTGAAAGCAGGCACCCCTGTCTTGCTCCTGATTTTAGGCGGAAAGGTTTTAGTCTTTTATTGTTGAGTATATTAGCTTGGGGTTTGTTGAGTATTTTTATCATGAAAGCCTTGCTAATCTTTAAGAATATACAGGGCTCCTGCTGGTATAGAGTATTAGTGAAGAACAAGGGCTTTGAAATCCAGCTGCCGGATTTCAGTCGCAGCTGGGTCACTTCCTCGGTTCACGACCTTGGACAATTTGCTGAATTCTTCTGTTTGTTTATTTGGAAAAGTTTCCTTATTTGGAAAATCGAGATGACAATAAGGACATAATCTACCTCAGAGAGTCAAGCGAGGGTTGGATGAAGACACATCAGAACAGGTCTGACATGGAGTAAATGCTCGGTAAACATCAGCAATTATTCAAAGAGCTGAACCAATTTAAATGTTCACTGGCACTTTCTGTATTGCTAGTTTCCTAAAGTCAGCCCCACATAGATTTGATCCTTTGACTTTGCTTTAGATTATTTAATAGACAGTGCCTCATTTTTCAAATGACATTTACATTCCTGTAATTACCATGGAACGCGCAACACTTTAAATTTTTGTCATCGTTGCAGCTTTTTCCCCTTTTCAATCTATTTTAACTGTCCAGTTGTCCTCTCCTTATCAGCTGTCTCACATACTACTCTGATGCAATCAAGAAAAAGATAAATAACCGAAATGAGTCCAGCGTATACCCCTATTATCAAAGCTGTTGTCACGTTCATAAAAAAGTATTAGGTCTCCAGGGACATTCAGGAGCCGGAATGATCCGCCCCACATGTTCTGAGCCTTTGAAAGAAGCCACAGAAGCTGAGTGGTTGCTGAGATGGCGGCAGGGATCTAAGTATGACCTTCCACGAAAAAGCATGTCATGGCCAGAAATGCGATTCAGAACAGCGGGCTGGGTTTCAGAGTCCACATCCCTAGGACATGCCGCTCTCCGGTTACAGGAAAGTAAATATAGACCAGCCTGATTATGTGAACACATTTCATTTAACTTTGCCCATCTCTACTCATTTCCCAGCAACAGACAGGAGATTAACCCAGTTCTAAGTAGGTCTGCTTCTTACTTCCCCATCCGCCTTTGAAAGGAAACTTCTTTACGAGGTTGATTTGTCCGCCTTTGCCCTCAAGGTCATTCCCTCGCTATCTTCCTGTACTATCTCCTTTCTTTCTGGTGACTTCCACATCTCCCTTCCTGCTGGCACTTTTTCCTGGTACCCACAAATATTTACTTATGTCCCCTAACAGAAAAGCTGTCCTCAACCCTGGGTCAGCCTCGAAGTGGCCCCCTTTCTTCCTCCTTCCTATCACAGAATCTTCGCTGCATGTCTTTATCTCTTGCCATTCCCCAAGCCAACAACAGTCTGGCTTTGGCCAGCACTCTGCTGAGCACCACAAGGCCCTTGACTGGTCATCCTCTAAGTGCCAAATCCACTGAATCTTCCCCATTATTTTGTTTGACCTCGCTGGGTGTGGTACGGGACCAGCCCCTCTGCCTGGGTTTTGTGCTGCAGTTTGTGATTTTTTCTTTCATACCTCTCTAACCTTCCCTTTTCAGTTTCTTGCATGATGAGCTCCTCGTCTGTCCCCGGCCATAAGCATTGGTACTACTAAGGGCTCCATCCTTAGCTTCCCCTTATTTTTTTTCTCCTCCAAACTCACTCTCTGCACAACCTCATCTGTTCCCATGATTTCTGCCAATGCGGGCGATTCCTCCGTCTCTGTCTTCATCCCTGATCATCCTTCTTAGCATAGCCCTTGTTTGGGATATCTGAATGTCCACCAGAAATGCACCTACTGGAGTCCCACAAGCACATCAGACCAAGCTAATGACATCTCCTTCCCTGGAACCCCCTTCAATACCTTCTAAAGTAAATTGCTGCTACCTGGCTTTAAAAAAATCCAGCTGAAATCCTGATAATCTAGTGAAGAGAACATCAGGCTGTTTGACTTTAGCCTGAGAACTCCATAGATCAATTGGTGTTTGCATACAACAGAATCATGGTCTGTATGTGGCAAAACTGTGTTCAGAGCTGAGGAAAGCCACGGTCTCACACCCCTGTCCTGGGGTCAGCGGGGTGCTCTGGCTGCAAGTCCCCGAGACCTGCTTCCTGTCCTGGCCTGCTCATTGCTAGCCAGGTGAGTGTGGGCAAGGTTTTCACCTTGCTGAGCTGCCCCTTTTTCATCTCTCAAACATGGACAACAACACTGCAGTTCACCTACCTGAGATAATAGAAAGTCGGGATTCTTCCAGCAAACTCACAAGAAATCAGAGATCTTGTCCAGGATTGGCCTTTTCTAGTAATGCCAAAGGTCTGGAAGACTTTGAGACTCGACACATGAAGAAGTCTGGGCTGCCCCATGTAGCTCCAGATCCTTCCTCATCACGCACAGGTGCGCCCTGGCTCAGAGTGAACGTGAGCGATGTGAGAGCTGCCCATGGGGCACTGCCTACACAGAGGGGGCAGGAAACAGCTTCCTTTTATACTCCGGTAACGACCCCGGTGATGCTCGAGCTTTCCCGTAGGCTAGGCCCCCGCCAAGTGTCCCCTCCCCACATGTTTTCCATAAGGAACTTAAAAAGACCAGTTGTAGCCTGGCAAGTGCCTTGTATAGATAAGGCTTTTTTGTTTTCCTTCCTATGTAAATGCTATCAGGAGGTGTTTAGGAGGAAGCTGATGTGGGTCATTTCTTTCTGTCATTTTGTCCCCTGCTCTGCCTGGGTTTGAAGGCAGGAAATATGACTTAAGACCTCTACCTACGTCTTATTTAGTCTTTCTAGTCTGTATGACCAATTTTATTTGGACGGCAACACCTATAAGGAAGGGACCAGGCCTCTGAGAAAAACTGTAATTTGTTGAAGTCTCGCCATTCCCCTGTTAGCGCTTGGTTCTGAAATGAGCACACAACAGGCTTGGTCAGTGGGATGGAAGAAGTCCGGGAGCAGGCTCTTGGAAAACATTTTGCAGTCCAGTCAAAAATAAAAGCCAAGAGGGGCACCTGGCTGGCTCAGTCGGTGGAGCCTGGGACTCTTGATTTTGGGGTTGTGAGTTTGAGCCCCAGGTTGGGTGTAGAGATGAGTTAAAAATAAAAGCATAAACCTAGGGGTGCCTGGGTGGCTCAATCGGTTAGGCGTCTGACTTCGGCTCAGGTCATGATCTCAGGGTCCTGGGATGGGCCCTGTGTCGGGGCTCCACGCTCAGCAGGGAGCCTGCATCTCCCTCTCCCTCTGCCCCTTACCGCTCTCGTGCTTGTGCTCTCTCTCCAATAAATAAATACAATCTTTTTAAAAATAAATAACAATCTTTTTAAAAATAAATAACAATAAAATAAATAAATCTAAAAACATTAAAAAAAAAGCCAAGAGAGGAAAGAGTTGTGTGTTGACCAGTTTAAGCGGGAAAAGCCACCGCACTGAGGATGGGGACTAGGAAGACAAAAGCGGCGAGGTCCTTAGTGACATCCTTGAGCCACTGCAGCTAATGGGGAAGCTTCTTTCTCCAGGATTCTTGTGAAGTCAGGTGTTCACATGTCTTCATGGCTTAAGCCCAGTGTGAGTTATATCTGTTACTTGCAGAAGTAAGTGCTCCTAACAGCACAGCAAGGCCGTCCCGGGTCTTTCTTTCCTAGTTTCTAAAACTCGATTTTATTTGAGCACTAAAACTTGATTTTATTTTAATAAGCACTAGGGAGGAGGGCCATCTTGGAGCCTTAGAGGAGAACCCCAACAGGTTCCACTATATCTTAGCCTTCTGGTTCCCTGTCCCTTTCCTTCTCCCCAGACAGCTGCCATTCCTAAATTCTCCTCTGGTCCGTGCCCCTCACACCCAAGTAGCCGAAAGCTCTGAATTCGAGTCCTAATTAGCTTCTCCTTTCTACTGTCACCCTATCTGCCCTGATTCCAGACCTCTTTGCTTTTTGGCTTCCATTACTGCTCCTCTCCTCCCTTTGCCCCCGGTTTCACCCACTCCCCTAGATCTCTACACATCTCTCAGGGTAGGCTTCTAAGATAGCCAAGTGGAACGCAACCCCCTATAGCTTAAAATCGTCACAGTTCCCCTACCTGCCCCTCCCAGGGGGTGGGGGGCTGGTAGTTCCTAGATGCTGCATGGTGTGTTAGTCTCTATTCCATATATTCTAAGGAGCTTCTTTCTGAGATGCTCTCTCTGCCCTGGTTCTTCAGGGATCTCTTCCCCTGAGAAGGCTTCTCCGACTCACCTGCCTCCCTGGCTAAATTAATCACTCCTTCCCCTGTGTGCTTTTGAACCTTGTATTATTTTTGTCCTTCTCAAGTACAACTCTGTGATCATTGGCTTACAGGGCTGAGTTGCCTGCAGATTGTGAACAGGTTGGTAACTTGTCCAGAATTTCCATTTTTATAACCACAGTGCCTACTACAGTGAGTAGCATGTTGTATTCAATCAATAAATAAACGTGTACTGAATGGATGTGTTTCACATTTGGTCATTTGCGCAGGCATTCCTCTTGCTCGCCAGCGCTTGGAGCTGGTTGTAAAATGTAGTTTGTGTAGTCCTTACTGATCTTTCCTTCCTTTTTCCTTTCTGCTGCCCACCTTTAGGCCAGTTTCTTCCACTCTGGACATCAAGCAGGTGGTGAACCAATGAGTGAGCCGTGAACGTGACAGTTAGGACAGGCAGTTTTACCACAGACAGAATTCTTAGGGAGTATTCATTATTCAAGACCCTATAGTTTGAGTTTATGTAAAGTGACACAAGTCATCAACCCTGCGGCATGTTCACTAATGAATTGGTTCAGTGTGAAACTGGTCCCCACTGGATTAGCCTCAAAGTCTATCCCTTGCCCATTGAGAGAATGGCTTTTTTTCCCCAGCAGTCAGCCCACATGTCCTGGATTGCTGGGTTGCAGAATTTCACAAAGTTGATGAAAGCGATGCCGGAGAAGGGCATATTCACAAAAGAGAATTCGATCATAAAACCAATTAATAAACGAAGAACAAAGTGGCAAAGATGAAGACGTGACGTGTGCCTTGAAGATGGTGATCCAAACATCAAAGGATTAAGAGCTTCCTTTGGAAAACTGAGTAATCTCTTGAACACTTATGCACAGATGCCTGTCTTTGGATCAAAACTGTCTTTCTGCAAAAATCAACAATGAAATGGATGTTGTGTCTTATGCTATCATAGCCATTCTATTTACTGATTTATTTTTTCAAAGTTAAATGTGTATTGAATGAATCTAGATTTACAAGTCTTGCTATGGAGGCAGGAGTCCCTTACCCTACTTTCTGACCCTTGATTTCTGCCTCCAAAGGCAACATCCCCCAATGCTCGCTTTTGCTTGCATATTTCCAAGTAACAAGTTGTCGTTGCTATGTCATGATTTTTTTTTCCAGGTTTCAATGTTATTTATTGACTTTCTACTATGGGGAAATGAGATGGTGTACTTAGTTTCGACTTCCTCTCACTGCTTCAGCCTCAAACTCTTTTGTTTCTCCTAAGTACCTTCACACAAAACACTCGGTCACCTAAAACTTCTATCATTTTCTAGAGACAGCTCTCCTGGAGTTGCCTTCTTCCTGCCCTAAGTGGACTGCTTGTTCTCCAGGCTACACAGCTGCTACCCCTCATCCCAGAGACCCCTTGGCCTCATTCATGGGCTGGAGCTTCTGTTTCTGAGTCCCACGTCTTCCTCTGCATTGGACACTTCCCTGTATGAGTGGGACACATCCTCCAGTAGCTTCTGGAGAAAAAGCTCAAGGGAGGTTGATTTTTTGGACAACTTACATTTCTGAAGATGCCCTTTTTAGGGGGCACCTGTTACTTGAGAGTTGAATTTTTTCAAGTTAAAGTCCTGAGCTATCTGGACCAAATCGTCTGCAAACTCTCCCACTAAAAAAACACCTGAAAATACTCACATATAATTCATATAACAGAATCACTTAAGCACATGGCCAGACCTGCACAAACATAAGGGAAACCCCAAAGGCTAAGAGGAAACCAGACTTGGGGGTCTGGAGTCTGTGAGGGATAAGGCACATGCAGCTTAGGGAGGTTGTCCTTTCAATAAGCTGGAAACTTGGATTTTATGTCTGTACTAGGCTGGGCGACCTGGCTTCGAATTCACTGGTTGCAGAAGGTTGAAACTGACATCCCTAAAGATGGCTGGGACCTTTAGGGAGACACATACCCGTGATAAAAGGGTGAACCAACAAAACATTTCCCATCAAGTTAGAATGGGACTTATGTGTTGTGGCTTGAACTCTGAGTAGGGGGAAAACTCTCCCTTGTGAAACTATAGCCATTCCATACTGCTGTTTGAGATCTGAATTTCTGCTACTGGCATTTTCTGGGGGAAACAGCTGATTTTCCCTTTGGGGTTTCTCTGATGATCAATCACACCTCTCCCTGATGTCTGATTTAGGTTCACAGGTGTTGTCTGTCTCTAGCCATGGATTGGGACAAGTTCCTCAGACTGCAGACTGGAGCAACTTGCTTGTTTTCCAGGCTCCGTGATTGTTAATGTTAGATGACAGTTCTGTTTCTCGTCCTATTGTAGGAAATCCCAAAGATTCTACAATCTGTTTATATTTGGAGTTCTGAAATTTATCAACCTGTGTCTATCTAGATTTTAACTCAATTCAACACAAATATTCACTCATGCCTACTAGATGGCAGGTGCTAGGCTTCACCGAACGAGGAACAAATCAGGAACAAATTCCTGTCCTCCCAGAGCTCACAATTTAGCAGGGAAAGACAGGTCATAGGTTATATGCATAATGGATAAAAAATTGTATAGCATGCTAGCAGGTGGAAAGTGCTCTGGGAAAAGGGAATGAGTAGATCAGCATAAGGGAGTTTGGTAAACGTAGTGGGGAGAGTTTAGTCTTTTTTCTTTAATTTTGTTTAGTGGGCCTTCTCAGTCTTGAATACTCATATATTTCTTAAGCTTAAGAAAATATTGTTGTTCCTTCTCTGGTAATTTTCTCTCCCTACTTTCTCTATTCTTTCCTAATTAGACCGATGCTGGACCTCTTGGGTTCTTCTCTATGCTCTTACACTGTCTGCCTCTTTTTCTTGCTTTACATTCTTTAAGATTCCATGATTCTAGATTAACTGCTTGGCCTTGAGCTGCATCCAAATTATTATTCAGCCCCTTAATTGAATTTTTCCTATTGCAATCCCATTTTTAATTTCCAAGAACTTTCTCTTGTTCTCTGTTCCCTTCTGATCACCATTCCTTCCCCTTCCTCGGCTGACACACCTCAAGTTTCTGTAAGGATATTAATTGCAATTTTATGAAGTCCTCTCTTCCTTCCTAAATTGCTCGGTTTCCTCCAAGGTCAGTTTTTCTTTTTCTTCTTTTTTTTTAAGATTTTATTTATTTATTTGAGAGAGAGAGAGTGGTAAGGGGGAACACAAGCAGGGGGAGGGGCAGAGGGAGAGGGAGAAGCAGACTGTCCGCTGAGCAGGGAGCCCGACGTGGGGCTCGATCCCAGGGTCCTGAGATCATGACCTGAGCCGAAGGCAGAAACGCAACCAAGCCACCCAAGGTCAGTATTTCTATTGGTTTAACTTGACCCTCCTCTTCCATGCTATGGATTTTCCTAACGTATTTAGCAACCTTGTTTTTCTGTTTATAGGCATGACTGAAGGGTTATGTGAATTAGCCTGGGTAGGTTTCCTGAGCGCCTTTGCAGATTTGTTGGCCCCCATCCGGCCTCTCCCTTGGCTGACAGAGCTGTCTGAGGGTCCTATGCCCGTGGAGTTCCAGAATACAGAAACCTTTTCGGGTACGAGGACAAGAGGCAAGTAGTCAGTCAAGCGAGAGACTCCCACAGTTGTCCCAGAGGGTTCTGCCTCATTCCCGGGCCAACAGCCTGTCTCAGACCTTCTCGAGGCAGGTTGCCCACCATCTCCAGAGAGCAGGCTTCCTGATTAATGCTGCGTGTGAACGCCCCTGCTTCCGGCTACTCCATGTTCTTGCCTGGAGATGGAGAAGGACCCACTGACTGAGCGGTCCTCGGTGCTGCCCCTTCCTGAGTGCTGTTCAGAGCCTCCTCCACTTCACATCTATTTACTCTGAACTTGGACCTGCTCCTTGTCTCCCTCGGGAGGTGTTTCGGTGTGCGAGGCTTATGTCTTCTCTGCTCTTCCTCCAGCTCTGCTTTCTGTTGTCAGTTGTCTACTGCTGCATCAAATCACCCCAAACTTCAGTGCTTAAAACACCAAAAATATGTTATTTTTTTATGATTCGGTGGGATGACCACACAGTTGTTTTGCTTCATGGCGGTTGATGTTGGGAGGGTAAGGAGGTCTGAATCAACCTTCTTCCATGTGGGTGCTGGCTACTGGCTGGGATCTGAGCTGAGACTGTCAGCCGGGGCCGTTGTTTTTCTCCCAGGTCCGCCTTTCCATGTGGCTGCTTGGGCCTCCTCACTGCACGGTGGCTGGGTTCCAAGACGGTATCCCCAGAGGTCATGCTCTAACATGTAAACTCTTAGCAACATCTGTTTTGATTATGCTCTCTAAGGTCCCATTGGCCAAAGCAAGCCAGCCACATGCCAAGTCCAGAGTCCAGGCAGTAGGGATCTACCATAGGGCATGAACAGTGGCAAGTGTGGCTCGTGGGGCCACTGAACCAAAAGCCACCACGATCTTCTAGGTATCTTTCAAATTTCTGATTGATCAGAAGTACCCTTTCCTGTTTCAAGCACTGGATAATTTCTTCTTTCTTAAAAATATATAGTTATTGGGGGCACCTGGGCGACACAGTCAGTTGAGCATCCAACTCTTGGTTTCAGCTGGGGTCTTGACCTCGGGGTGTGGAGATGGAGCCCTGCATCAGGCTCTGCTTAGGATTCTCTCTCCCTCTGCCCCTCCCCACTGCATGCATGTGTGTGTGTGTGTGTGTGTGTATACACACACATATATATGTATATTAAAGATTTTATTTATTTATTTGAAGGAGAGAGAGCATGAGTAGGGCAGGGAGGGGCCAAGGGAGAGGGAGAAGCAGGCTCCCCGCTGATCAAGAAGACTGACCCAGGGCTGACCTAAGCTGAAAGCAGATGCCATTCAAGCACCCTGGCATGCATATATATATATATATATATATATATACACACACACACACACACACACACACATATATGCCAGTTAATTATGTTAATTATTCTGTGCTACCTATTATGTCACCTCTTGAATCAGAGGTTCAAAGGCATCAAGAATAGGGGAGGCCGGGCGCCTGGGTGGCTCAGTGGGTTAAAGCCTCTGCCTTCGGCTCAGGTCATGATCCCAGGGTCCTGGGATCGAGGCCCACATCAGGCTCTCTGCTCAGCGGGGAGCCTGCTTCCTCCTCTCTCCTCTCTCTCTGCCTGCCTCTCTGCCTACTTGTAATCTCTCTCTCTGTGTCAAATGAATAAATAAAATCTTAAAAAAAAAACCAAAAAAGAATAGGGGAGGTGACTGTCAAGGAAGCCCTCTACCTCCTCTCCAATCACTCTGTCCAATCCAAGCGCCAACCTAGGATGTCTTTCTGTTATCCTCCAGGAGCAGTCTGAATACCTCAGAGACCCTGGGTTTGGAATTAGTCCTCGTCCAAGCGCTTAGCCCTTTCACGCAAGAATGTCAAGTTGCCCTCCGTTTGTCTGTCAAACCATAATGTTCTGTCCTTACTGAACAACGTAGACTATTTCTTCCTTCGTGCCAGCCCCTATCATTTCAAACTCCCTAGGGCCTTCTTCGACGAAAACATTATTATATGATATGATATTCCTCGAGCATGGCCTGAAGGATACTGCTGAATACCCTTTGATCCCAGCTGCAGATGGTTTCAGGTTGGCAGGGGAGAAGAGCCCTGCTGGGGTGTTGAGGTCTGTGAGGTGATGCTCTGTGTCCGTGGGAGAAAGTCCAGCGGTCACGGGTGATGTCAGCCCCGCGAGTGACAGTGTGCCTGTCAGGAAGGTATCTTCCAGCTCTTCCCCCAAATATAAAATGCATCATGGCCCCACACCAAACCTTCAGAGAGTTGCTTATCTGGGTGAAATTCTTTTGGCCCCTTGAGTAGACTGAGTGGGTCTTGGCGCCATGCCGATCACCTGCACCGAGGCCGTACTGAAGGACAACTGTTCAGAATTTGAGTCTATATTTACTGTAGGAATGTTGCTAAGGACATACTGTATGACACAGTGTTCCCTTTAAGAGGAGCTTAAATGGAACTTAGATGGAAGAGTTCTTCTGAAAACCTGATCTGTTTTTATCCTATGGATACTGTGAATATTATTATGTTTCTCTCCTTGCTTTGGTTGCTAGGAAACCCAGGGCAATGGTCCAGACCTCATCCGGCGACTGTACTAGACCTTTTGACAAACATTTTATATCCTAACTTCATCTCTCCTTTCATTTTATTTTCTTCTCAGTTTCCTGCAGACTTCTGCCCTTCCCTCTCCCTTTACCTCTTCACCTTTTTTTTTTAACCCCACCTTCCCTTCTTCCTCTCCCCCTTTTTCTCTTCAGTCAACATTTATTGGGGATCTGCTCTGTGACTGGCACTGTATCAGGTGCTGGACGGAGAGCAGCTCTCACCCCAAAATATCCATGTCACTAACTGCAGCCCTTGTCAGGGCACTCATGGTTACCAAAGAGAAATCTAGTGTTTCGTGTGACTCAGTGTTTCTCTGAGGGGCCTCATCACTGTCTGGTGCCTTCTCTGGACAGGATCCTAGTGATCTACCCATTAGTGCACAGCAGTGTTACCCCGGTCACTCTCAGGTCCCTATACTCCCCACAACTCAGTCTGTTTGATTACCCCTTGCACATTCATCTAGAGTGTGCAGACGTTCATGAAAACATGAACACAACTTTTACAGGAAGGATTAAAAAGGGCGAAACTGAAGCATGTGCAGAACGAGAGCTCTGGGGCTGGGGGCCAGCAGTCCTGTGGGCTGACTTCTACTTTCCTCTTTTAGAAGAGTTATTCTGTGCTAACCTCAGCCCTCACCACAACATTCTTTCTTGGTTCCTATTGACCAAGTTCCCTCATGTTCTGCTTTCACTTCCCCTCCGGGGGAAAAACCAGCACGGTGAGGGCTGCTTCAGTTGAATTCCTGATCTGTCAATTATTTTGAATCAATGTGACAAAAACCTGTGTCTTTCTCACCAGAGAATGGTGCGTACCTTCATGAGTCTCTTTTTGCTTGCTTGCAGGAAGCTTGGAGTTAAATTTCATAGCTACGGTGTTAGTCTTCATGGCTTGCAACACTGATGCTCCTAAAAAGCACACACACGTGCAAACTCACAACAAAATAATAATTTAAAAAAACCAAACTACTTTGTTATCTGAATTCCTTTTAAGTCATATCCAGCCCTTTTTCAAGATGGGAATTTAATACTTACTCCTCAGCGTGGAATAGAACTCCAGACCTCAGCTTCCCAAGCAAGGAGGCAACTGGCTTAGCCTGTAGAATGTCCATCCACCACTTCTAAGGCGTCCAACGTGGTGCTTGGTTTGCTGTGGCATCATGGATCTAGTGCCTTAGATTCAGTCACTGGGTATATGTTCATGGATATAGTGACCGACCTCAGGTTCACCCTCTCTCTTAGCCTTTTGACCTTGGGCATGTCATGTCACTTCTTTGAGCCTCACTTTCTCCATCCATAAAGGGCTCTCTCTACTCTTCAGAGAGCTGCTGTGAAGATAAAAGAGATGACATCAATGGAAATATCCTTGACCCTTGAACGACAACAGGTTTGGACTCCATGGATCCACTTACATGTGGATTTCTTTTTTGGTAAATACAGTCCAGTACTGTAAATATATTTTCCCTTCCTTATGATTTTCTTAATGTTTTCTTTTCCCTAGTTTACTTTATTGTAAGAAAAGAATGTAGTATATATAACATACAAAATATGCATTAATCAACTGTTTATGTTATTGGTAAGGCTTTTGGTCAACAGTAGGTTATCAGTATTATATATCTGGGGAGTGAAAAGTTACATGTAGATTTTTGACTGGGGGGGGCCCTAACCCCCCTGCATTGTTCAAGGGTTAACTACACTTTGGAGTCTACACAGTACAGTAGAGTTGCAGAATGAGATTATTTTCACTGGGATTGTGCAGGTTTCTGGGGAGGGTTCGTATCACACAGGCTCCTCAACTACAAGTGTTCTGACCACTCATACTTTCAGCATTAAGAGAAATTGTTATCAAGAAAATCATAATCCGGGGCACCTGGGTGGCTCAGTGGGTTAAGCCTCTGCCTTTGGCTCGGGTCATGATCTCGGGGTCCTGGGATGGAGCTCCACATCGGCTCTCTGCTCCCTGGAGAACCCGTTTCCCCCTCTCCCTCTGCCAGCCTCTCTGCCTACTTGTGATCTCTATCTGTCAAATAAATAAATAAATCTTAAAAAAAAAAGAAAATCATAATCTCCAATATATGTATCATAGCACCCGAAGTTTTGCTGTGGCCCCTGGGTCTCTTGAAGACTCCGAGGGAACAGCTCCTGGGGTTGGGGTGTTGGATGCTTCTGCCATTGTGTTCAGATGCCCTTGGGCTGCTCTGCTGGGGGCAGGGCTCACCAACCCCTCTTGCCATGTCTGTTACTATTCTCTTTGTCTCTACCCTCTTCCTGAGACAGGCAATTCATCTCCTTGCTATTCAGCCACATCTCCAGGCTCATGACCCCCCAGATCTACATCTGTAGTTTGTGCGTCTCTTGGTGCCATAGGCTAGTATCCCCAGTTGCCTATGAGACAGTTCCTCCTGGGAACCCCATGGGCACTGGCAACCCAACATGTCCAAAGCCAAACCTGTGCTCAGTCCCAGCCTCCTGACTTTTCCCCCTTACAACCGCTCTCCAGATCTTTCTCACCTACCCCTTTTCTTCCTTCACGTTGCTTTGGTTCAAGTCATCATCTCTCGCTGGACCATTGTCCTAGCTTCCTAGTTGGCCTTCCTGCCTCCTGTCTCTCCTCCTTCTAAACCGTGGTCCACACCAGCTGCCAGGCAGGGCTTTGAAGATGGTACTCTCTCCCACTCATAAATCTCGTATGCTCCCTGCACTTGAGGTCTTCCGAGATGGAGTCCCAGGTCACCTGTCCACCTTCACCTCCTGCCAGCCCCTTCGTGCATGACATCCTGGTGTTTTCAACCACAGCTAGTGACTTGAATTTCACCAAGTGACATGTGCCCACCCATTTCTGCCTGGGAAGCCCCACCCATTCCTGGTCTGCTTGGCCAGCTTCTACTTGTTCTTCAAGTCTGGGCGTAAGTCTCACCTCCTCCCTGAAGCTTTTCTTGACTCCTCCAGACAGAACTGGTGGTTCCTGTAGCAATCTGTACATACGTCTTTTACACCTTTTATGGTAATTATTTACATATCCCTTTCTCGCACCAGATTGTGGCCTTCTTGGGCAAGATGTGCTTATAATTCATCTTTGTGGGACCACGTCTTAGAACAATGCTAGAAACATGGTAGACTCTCTGAGGACATTTGAATAAGCTTATAAGTGATTTAATATCACACCCATTCTTAACAGTAGCTAGCAGAGAGCACAGTTGAAGCCAGGACAGAATGAGAGGGAGAGTAAGTCTAGACCCATGAGTCCAGCATGGACTTGCCGTGTGTGGCCGTTGAGTGCTTGAAATGTGACTAGTCTGAAACAGAATATACTGTAAGTGTAAAATGCATGAAATTTCCAAGACTTAGTATAATAAAGTAAAATATCTCAATATCCTTGACGTTGATGATTGTTGAAACAATAATCTTTTGGACATATGGCTTCAAAAGAATATATCATGAAAATTAATTTCACCTGTGTCCTTTTACTTTTGTAATGTGGCTGCTAGAAATTTAAGATCACAGGAGCACTGGCGGGCTTGGTCAGTGGAGCGTGTGACTCTTGAACTTAAGCCCCACATTGAGTATAGAGTTTACCTAAAAAAAAAAAAAAAGAGTACACATGTGGCTCACATTATATTTCCAATGGACAATGATGATCTGAGCATTCATTCACTGAACAAAGATTTCTCGAGCACTTCCTCTGCTAATATAAAGGCTAGGAATAGAACTATAAAAAAGATGGGAAGTACCTCGGCAAGCTTACATCATAATGGAGAGAGAGACAGAGAACAGAAAGCAGACATGTAAACAAGTCAATCTTGCAGAGTTTAAGTGTTCTGAAGAAAACAAAGGTTGATGGAGAGGGGGAGGGAGGCCCAGGACGGTGGTCAGGTGAGGTCTTCTAGAGTGGGCAGGAACAGAGCCAGAGAGAGGGAAGGGGTAGGACACGGGAGACGGTGCAGACTGGAACAGATGGTGGGGGCGCAGACTTGAGAAGTATTTGGAAAGGCACACTGGTAGAACTACAGTAACCAGAGGAATTGGGGATCGGCCAGAACTGAGGTGGATTCCCAGGAGTCTGGCTTGGCTAGTCAGGTGAGGGGTGGTGCCACCACATGAGAGAAAGCTGGTCTTATGGCCGACGTGGAAGTCCATTTTGGCCAGGTTGACTGTGACATGTCTGTGGGATGCCCATGTGGCAGCGCTGAAGGGAGAGGCCAGCATGAGGGACTGTAATTTGGGCTCTCTCAGCATAAGCTCGGGCATTAAAACGGAGCATGGATGAGAAAAGAGTGAGAAAAGGTGGCAAAGGGAGAGGAGCCTCTGGCCCAGGGAGCACATTTCTACATTAGAACACAGTCCTGCGTGTGCTGAGGTTGAAGGAAAGGACACAGGGCAGCCAGAGGGGTTCAAGGTATGAGAGAGAGGGCAAAACTCATGCAGCCGGGTTTGGGTGGTGATGGAGGGGATGGGCTGGCCTCAGGGATGGGCTGGGAGGCGAGAAGGGGGCTCAGAGGGGGTATTTGTTGTGTGGAGGAAGAGAGATTTTTAAGGAGAGTGACAAAGACTAGGAGTATTTGTGGAAGAGGGTGACATCCAGGTCAAAGGTAAGGATGTCTCTTGGGAAAACTCTGGCTGTGTCACGACTTGGGCCAAGGTTTTATCATTATGTCCTCAGAGTTAGACCTAAGCCTCCTGGGAGCACCCGGATAGGGGATCAGGAGAGCTGGATTGGGAAAGTGCAGTGGCCCAAGAGCAGGTAAGGTCACAGCCTCCTTGTGGCTCATTTTCTTCCTCTCTAAAATGAGCCCAATGATGTCGTCAGCTCTGGAGCAGTTGTAGGCTTAGTACACTAAGCACAGCTCACCTCTCTGGGTTGTTAGAGGCTGGCTGTCTGAGACTCCCTGTCTTTCGCTTTTCCGGGACAGTAAACCCTTCCAGGCTGAGTCCCAGAGGGCTTTCTGAGACCTCGCCCCCAGGGCGATACTTGGCCCCTCTTCTCTATATCCAGTGGGCGTCTGACGGTGGTCTGAGGGCAGAGCCCTTGCCTTCCAGTCCTCGTTCCCTGTGCAGGGCCCCGCGCCTCCTGTCCTGCAGTAATCTGGCCTCCCGGAACGCTACCTGGAATAGAAATGAAAATAAATCCTAGCGTTTCTCCCAGGCTGAGTTTCAACCCCAGAATGGGAACTGCAGGAGACAGCAGTGTTCCGAGCAGGGCAGGGGGAGCAATTCACACACACCGGCTCAGTTCATCGCACACTACGCGGCTGTGCGTTATCCCCATTTGACACAGAGGGGAAAAGACCAAAGAGCTAAGTAACTTGACCAAGGTCAACAGCAAGCGCGTGAGCGGCCAGGGTTTGACCCGGGTTCTCTGTGCGGAGTTGTGCTTGCCGCCCACTGTTGGCTGCTCACGGAGAAGATCCGAGGCTTCGGGATCATTCGTCCCTCCCGTCCCCAGGCCTAGGGCTCCCCACGTGGATGATCTTGCGGGGCCCTTCCCGCTCCGACACCCGCGGGTCTGACTCCACCCCCCC
>LNAC01000272.1:375330-452059 GCA_002007465.1 Ailurus styani
CGCCAACTGCTGGGCCGGGGCCGGCCGGCCTCCGGGGGTTCCTCGCGCCCGGCCGGGGGACGGGGGGCGCGCGAGCCTGGGGACCGGGCGGGCGTCCCGGCCATTCAGTGCGGTTCGGGAGCCGAGTGCGGGCCGCGCGCGCGGGCCCTGGGGTCTGGGGTGACCGAGGTCAACGAGGCAATGGCCCTGCCCTTGAGGAGCTCGGAGGCAGGGGTGTGGGGGTGCAGACTCCGCCAGCTGCGAGTGTGGCCGTGTTCTTTCGGGTTGTGCTGGGTTCGTTTCGCATTTCACAGGCACGTTTCCATGTATGGACACACGCATACTTCTCGTTTCCTATTAATTTTAGAAACTGTTGTGAATGACTAGCAGAAATAGCCCCGGGCCGACAGGCAAAGACCTGGGTTCTAGGCGTGCCTTTGGCACCACTCGTGTGGCGTGGCCTCAGTTTTCTGGTCTGTGAAATGGCCTGTGTTTATATCCTATTGTCAGGATCCAAAGAGACGGTTTTGTGGAGAGGCACGGGGTAGGACAGCACATGGAAGGGAGGCTGAGCCGTTCAAGGCCAAGGAAATGGGTGGGGCTGACAGAGGCCACACAGGGGTTCGGTTCAAAGCCCCGCCTCAGCCCTCTGTGAGGGATCCCTGGCCAGGCCACCCTGCACCAGGCAGCCCGAAGGTGGGAGAGGTGCCAGGCCTCTGTGCCTGCTGGTGTTCTCTGCTGTCCGTGGAGGCGAGGAAGTTAACCCATTGGGTTTCCCATAGCAGTTGGTGCTGAGGAAATTGCATCAGTGGCAAACCCCCTGCAGACCTTCAGGCTGGGGATACGGGTCTGCCTCCAGGGTGGTGACTTCCTTCCCCCCTTCTCTCTCTCTCTCTGCTGGGGCCACCGCTTGCTGACAGCCTTATACAGATGGCCCCCATCCATACGGAGTGCTCCCAAAGCACTGACCGTGACTGCCCTTGGGCTGACCCAGTCTTGGGGTACATCTCCTGTAGCCACAGCTCTGGGCAGCAAATGTCATATGTCTGTGAATACAGCGCACAGGAGACCCTGCATTCCTACAGTGGCATCGTGTGCAGCTCAACAAATATTTATTGAGGACGTATGCTGTTCTTGACACTGTTCCAAGAGTTGGAGATATAGCTATGGACAAGCCAGGAAAGGTTAGGGAAGCGAGTGCTGAAACAGGCTAAAAAAAATGGAGTGACATGAGTGACGGGGAAGGCAGCTGGTGGTCAGGGGAGGCTTCCTGGAGGAGGTGACTTAAGGTGCAGGAGGTGGGCACGGGAAGAGGTGGGGACAGAGCCTTCTAGGTAGGGGAACAGGGAGCAGAGGGAGGAGAGGGGTGTGGTGGCTGGGTGCAGGGGTATCTGGGAGGGAGAGCAGTGGGGCTTACTGAACGTCTGTGTGTCCTGGAGAGGGTTTGGGGATGACTCTGAGATTTCGGCCTCAGTCCCTGGCAGGATGGTGATGGCATTTACTGAGCACACACTGAATTATGTACTGCCGTGTACTACTGAGCACATCGCTAAGCCCTGCAGGGTTTTGAATAATTGGTTCCAGTCATTCGTTCCATCCCCCTGCAGGTTTAAATCCCAGCGGCCTCTGGCTCCTCTGTCTTCTTTCTCCACTCCCCCCTCCCACCGTCCCCTTCCACACTGGCCCCAGGCCTGGGCCAACATCTGTTTCCTCCCTGCTGTTCCCCACCCCAGGCCCTGTCAGAGCCTCCCCCAGGAGCTTCTCTGCCCCAGCCCTTGCCTCCTCGCCCTGGCTCACGCTCTTCCCTCTGACTGGGAGGCCTTCCTCCCTGACCTGACTGTGGAAGCCATCCCTGACTTGATGGCCTGGGGTACCATGCCACCTCCACCTTTTCCAGACCCTCCCTCCAAGCACCAGGGATCTCTCCGTCCACCTAGTCCCTGAGATTGCACTTCTCCCTTGAGAGTTCCCCCACTGTGGTCAGAACTCACCTTCCCAGGCTGCAGCTCACCGTGGCGTCCTCTGGCCCAGCCCAGGGCCTTGCGCTTAGCGGGCGTTCAGTTAGGTTTGAATCAGCTGGATTAGATGAAGCTTCCTTCCCACCAGGCCTTTTGCGAAAGCCTGAAAACCAGAAAAAGCAAGGCAGGTTACGGAGTCAGGAAAGAGTTGGGATCACTCAGTCTCATCCTTTCTCTCTCTCTCTCTCAAACACACACACACACACTTTCTCTCTCTACTCATGCTCACCCATACATGTCCCCTTCATGGAAGGGCATCAGTAACTCCCCCACCCCACCCCCATTCCAAGACTAGCAACATCTTCACCTTTGGGTGTGTCTCAGCCTTTACCTTCCCCTGTCCCCAAGTCCCTGCTGGATCCTTCTCTCCCTGTTCTGAGCAGGTTCTGCAGTTGGTGGTCACTGGGATACACACGGAATCTGCTGCCCCAGTTCCTCTTCATTCTTTGCTCCTCCCCCAGGCGGCGAGTGTGAGAGCACAGGTGAACTAGTTTACACTGCCCTCATACTCCCAAAGAGCACCAGCTGCGTGATGGTGCGGGCTGATGGGTCCTTTAGTAGGGATGGGGGTTATTTCTTGGCCATCGCCTCAGACTGTGATTAAAATGCTTGTCAGCTTACATAGCACACCTCTTCCCTTTTCATGGGATGCTTCAGTCCAGTATCATGTTCCTGACCCACATCAGCTTCCTCTTCCATTCTCTGCTCCTTTGGCTTATCCCTACAGGAGGAGCCACTGATGTGCACTAGAAATTTCCTATTTCAACATCTTATCTGGACATTAACACAGTCATACTCATACTTACCATTGAAGTGTGTCATCCATCCATCATGTCATCCATCTATCCCACCATCCATCGTTCACCATCCATCATCCATTCATTTGCCATCCACCATCCATCATCCATCCATCCATCCACCATATATACATCCATTTTCACCATCCATCATCCATCATTCACCATCTGTCATCCTTCCACCATCCATCCATCCATCCACTATCCACCATCATCATCCACCCATTCATTTGTCATCCACCATCCATCCATCATCTATCCATTAATCTATCCATCCACTCATCCACCATCCATCCATCCATCTATTCATTTGCCATCCACCATCCATCATCTATCCATTCATCCATCTATTCATTCACCATCCATCCATCCACCACCCATTATCCATCTATACACCATCCACCTATCCATCCATTCATCTACCATCTACCATCTGTTATCCATCTATCCATCCACCATCCATCTGTCCAGCCATATATCCATCCATTCATTCACCATCTACAGTCCATCGTCTGTCCATTCATTCATTAACCAGCATCCATCCATCCATCCATCCATCCATTTCTCCTTCCTGGCTTCTTCTCCCCCTCCTTCCCTCCTTCATCCATTCATCACTTCTTATATACCTAAGAGAAGTCCCCAGGCAGACTTTGTCATACTCACCCAGGTATCTTGAAAAAAGTTGCATATTCCCATGCCCCACCCGAAAGTGTTCTGATTCTGTAGGTCGAGGGTGGCATTTGGAAATCTGGGTGCTCCTGAGGCCCAGAGCCCATTCCCTGACTCTGTGTGGGGCCTGGGGGCAGGTGCTGGGGATACAGCCCTCCTGCACCTGTGACCAGTCTCCTGGGGACCCATCTACCTGCAGGGGGATGGATCGCTTCCCACTTCCTCACTGACCTCTCTTCCACTGGGGCAGATTTTTAACACCCATTCCAGCTGCAGGTGAGTGGAGTGAACTTCAGCATGAGTTTCCTTCAGTTGTTGGTAGGTATTGTTGGGCAGTGGAAGCTGTGACTGAGGAAGGTACTTTCCAGAAGCCCCAGGGCCATACAGCAAAGGTGATCCAAAGGTTGCTGTCGGGTGGTGGTGGTGTAGAGGGGCAGCTCTCGAGGCTGTTGAGGAGGCCGTGGTGTAGCAGGCTGCTGGAGAGGGCCACGGGATCCTTTGTCTAGCCCTGCCGGCCCTGCTTGGTGCTGGAGGTGTGAGAGGGAGAGCATCTCCGTAGGACTAGAGATGACCTCCTGGGTGAGTGGGCTCCGAGTCCACTGAGAGCGGACGCTCCAGAGAGACAGGGACGCCCTCCATTCATCCACAGTGCCTGGCATGTAGGGGTGCACAATACATTTTATCCTTAATCTGTTTTAAAATTAGTTAATAAACAGATGATGAAATGACATGGCTTGGACGCCTGGGTGGCTCAGTGGGCTAAGCCTCTGCCTTCAGCTCAGGTCATGATCTCAGGGTCCTGGGATCGAGCCCCGCATCGTGCTCTCTGCTTGGCGGGAGCCTGCTTCCCCCTCTCTCTCTGCCTGCCTCTCTGCCTACTTGTGATCTGTCAAATAAATAAATAAACAAATAATCTTAAAAAAAAAAAAAAAGAAATGACATGGCTTTGCTCAGGTCGCACAGTCAGAAGGTGGCAGAGTGGGTCCTAGACTCTAGGACTTGACTGCTAACTCAACCGAGCCTCATGCCCTAGGGCTGCCCCGCTGGGGAGGGGCCTTGGCCCCTGGTCTCCTTGGTACGGTGTCTTTTCCCTGTGCCCACCCTAGCCTCACCTTACCTTCTGGGCACGGGGTTGGACTCTGGCTTGCTGGCCCCCAGTGTGGGGAGCTGGCTTCCTTCTGGCCGCAACTCTGGCCCAAACTCTTCCCTCCTTGGATTGGCCTCATCCTCTGGCCCCTTTGATTATACACATGGCCTGGGACCCTTCCTCCTGGTCCTCCTGGAAGGTGTGTGTAGCTGTGACTCCTCTGTGCTCCCTGGAACACAGTCCGAGGGTTTCCGGCCCTGAGGGAGGTGACAGATTCAGCGGTTAGGCCTGTCGATCACAGGGGAACAGGATTTGGAAGCATGGGGCAAACAGGGGGTGGAGGGACCATCTTCAGGTTGGGGTGGGATGGAGTGGAGAGTACAGGTGAGGAGCTGGTGATTCCAGTCCCTGAAAGTCACACGGGTGGCCTGCAGGGACCAAAGGGCTGCAGGTCCACCCGGCTAAGCCCACAGCACTGGAACTGGAGGCAGAGGCAGAGGTGGGGGCGAATGCATTCATAGCCAGGAAATTCCATGCATCAACATGTTTATTTCGATAAGTGACCGCCTCCCTGTTCTGGTTGTTGCAGTTCCTGGACAATTGTAGGGGTTGCTGCCCTCATCTTGCTCCTGGTAGCCCTGCTGGCTCGTGTCCTGGTCAAAAGAAAACCACCCCGGGACCCACTGTTCTACGGTACGTCTCCGTGGGAGGGAGATGGTTGGTGTCCCCCTCGCAGCGCTTGGGCCTTCGCCTTCATCCTGCTCCCCCACGAAGAAGTCTGCCTCCCTTACCCTGAGCCCCACCAGGGAAGTGGCAGGAAGTGAAGCGGAGGAGTGTTTCAGGGCAACACAGTCCTCCCCTCCAGACGAACACCTCCTCCAACACCTCCTCCGGGCCACGGACCCCACCCTTTCCCGGTGGGGATCATGGTGGAATGTCAATGCTAGGGCCAGGAAGGAGGCCCCTCTGTTCCTCGCCCCCACCCCCAGCCGTGCTCTGACCTCTGCCCTCAACTCTTGCAGCAGCTCCTTCCCATGCTTCCTGCTTTTGCCTTGCTTCTGGCCGCCCCTCCACCTGGCGTGGAGCTGAGCTGTACAGTGTCCCGGTCCGCACGTTTGTATGTTGAGGAAAATAACAATGCTCCCCATGGGGGTTGCTACAAACATTCAACGATATTAGTCAAATACTTAAACAGTGCCTGAAAAATACACATGTACATTACATAAATAAAAACACCCCTGATCAAGCACTTACAATGTGCCTGGTGTGGCCGTGAGCACTGTGGCTATAGTAGCTTATTTAATCCTTGCAACAAGTCCTCTCCACTAACAGATGAAGAAGCTGGCTCGGGGCCGCTGAGACAGGTGGTCAAGGTCATATAGTGGTCAAGGTCATAGAGTGAGACCGTCACTGACCCCAGAAGCCAGGCTCCTCTTTGAGCCACGCTGCCTCCAGCAAAGTCGTCTCGCCTTCAGGTGCTTCCCCTGCTGGGAGCTGAACTTCACTCGTTCAGTGTCTGCATTAGTGCGGCTGCAGATCACACCCCCCAGATCCTGGTGTCCTGCAGCAGCAGATGTTCCCCATGTTTCTGCAGCTTTGCTGAGACACCCTTGACATCGGACACTGGGCAGGTGTGAGGTCTACCCTGGGGTGGTGTGATCCGCGGCTACACCATGAGACGGTGACGACACAGCTGTTCACCGTAGGGTCCCTCACATCATTACCTTCTCATGGCCTGTGCTGAGAACGTTGAGTACACAGCGCAGTCTTGTTAACCATCATCACCACGCTGTCAGCTTACTCATCTTATAACTGGAAGTTTGTGCCCTTCGACCAGCATATCCCCGTGTCCCCTCTGCGCCAGCGCCTCAGCCACTGTTGCAGCCTCTGTTTCTGTGAGTTCAGCTTGTTCGGATTCCATGTCCGTGAATGAAGTCAGACAGTCTCGGTCCTTCTCTGCTGACTCATCTCACTCAGTGTAATGCCCTTAAAGTCCATCCAGGTTGTTGGAAATGGCAGGGTTTCCTTCTTTTTCATGGCTGAGTAATATTCCATTGTGGTTATGCCTGTCTTCTGTATCCATTCAGTCATTGATGGACACTTTGGGTGTTTCCAGTCTTGGCTGTAAACATTTAGTGTCTGTGCTCATGGGTCTGCCCATTGGCTGGGACTGCTGTGCATCAGCCTGTGGGTCACGTTTAGAGCTGTCCCACCTGTCTCCTTGTTCTTGGACCAGCAGCTCCCCATGGTGGGCCCTTCTCATGGCAGAGGAGACTAGGCGTCGGCCATTGTCACTTCCATACACTTTCCAGTGGCCAAAGCAAGTCGTGTGGTTGAGTCCATCATCAATGGCATGGGGAATATTCTCTGCCCATCGTGGATCTTGGCAAAGGTGGGGAGGGAAAGAAGAATTGTAAGTAACTGATTTCTCCCATCTTGCGTATAAAAGACTTTGAAGTTTAGGT
Source organism: Ailurus styani (assembly GCA_002007465.1). Classification (NCBI taxonomy): domain Eukaryota; kingdom Metazoa; phylum Chordata; class Mammalia; order Carnivora; family Ailuridae; genus Ailurus; species Ailurus styani. The sequence goes on from LNAC01000272.1 coordinate 382,346, forward strand.
AAATGATGTGACTTGTCTGAGGTTGGACAGCCAGTGGGTAGAGGAGCTGGCCCTGTCTGAATTCAAGGCCCACATTGTTTCTCCTGCCCCACACCATCTACCTTTGCTCTGACCCAGCCCAGCTTTTGAGAGTGGTCTCTTGCTGCTGTCTTCCTATCGCACTCCATGGGGTCCACGCTTAGCTGACTTGGGTCTCTCCCAACTCCCCGGGGTTGAGCACGCTTGCTCCTACACCCACAGCCCTCTGTTCTCATGTGTGTCCTAGCTTGAGCACGCTGCAGCCTTGGGGCTGGGCTTGTCGCCTTGGACCCAGCATCAGACACTCCCATCAGCCTCAGTGATCTGATGCTGAGCACTTTCTTTCCCAGGGGACATTTGGTGGCTGATCCTGACAGCAAGATCTGGAGCAGAGGCCTGGGAGGGCACAGGGAGGCAGGGTCTGCAGGGCAGGGCACACGTGGGCCTTGCAGCCTGGGGAGGATGCAAATGCCGTGGCCCCCACTGCAGACTCGGCAAGGCTGGCTTCCCTTCTCTGGGAAGTAACTCCCTCATTTATTCTATCATGGCTGTTCTTCTGTCCACCTTCAAATTCTTGTCCTGCCCGTGGCTGCCACATGGCTTCTGATGGGATACAGCTTGGAAGTGCAGCCTTATTGATAAATGAACATGCACTAAGTTGATGCCTTGCCGTGTAAAAAGTGTCATTCCATAGCTGGTTGTTGCTGGGAGCTTTAAACCCACTTAGGAGATTCTCACAACCTGAGTGAGAGTCTCTGAGACGCTGTGGCTTGGCTTCTTTCATATTCAGTTGTGCCGTCTTGTGCCCATTTTAAAATTCACTGGCCTTTCTTCTTCCAGCTTGCCCATCAGTCATTGTCCATCTTTGGGCTCTTCAGTGTGGAATAGGGCAAACATCAGATGAGCTGGATGCTGGTGGGATGTGGGTGTGGCCCAGGGCAGCCACTGGGAGGTTGTGGAGGATGGACGGGGTGGCCTGGTAGGGTCCTGTGGCACAGAGTTAGTGGGTGAGAGTGTCATTCTGTCTCCCGGTGGGTGTCCCTTCAGAGAGAGCACTTGGGCGGTGACACGGAGATCCATGACAAAGGCGAAGGTCCTTCTGTGCAGGAGGGTCCTTCTGTTAGTCCATCTTGACATTGCCCTCAGTGTCTTCTGGAAAAGATGAAGACCAAGTCACTGTTTTTTTGGTGAATGCCAAGCTCTTAGTCATTGCTACCTGAGCTGCTGCTTTTTAAACTATTGCTTCCTTGGGGCACCCGGCTGGCTCAGTCAGTGGAGCATGTGACTCTTGACCTCAGGGGTTTTGGGTTCAAGCCCCACATTGGGTATAGAGATTACTTTACGAAAATATAAAGAAATAAATAACCACTTCTTCCTTTGCTCTAGTGTATGCAGTGTTTGGATTTACCAGCGTGGTGAACCTCATCATAGGCCTGGAACAGGATGGAATCATTGACGGGTTCATGACGCACTACTTGAGAGAGGTATGGTATTGCTTAGTGACTGTAAGCCTTACACCGAAGGGTCGGCAACCCACATCCCGTTGCCCAGAGATGAAAGGGGAAATCCCCGCATTTAGTGTAAGGGGGTAAGACCCCTGGTATTTTGTTTTGTTTTTTAAAGATTTACTTATTTATTTGACAGAGAGAGAGAGAGAGATCACAAGTAGGCAGAGAGGCAGAGAGAGAGGAGGAAGCAGGCTCCCCGCTGAGCAGGGAGCCCGATGCGGGCCTCGATCCCAGGACCCTAAGATCATGACCTGAGCTGAAGGCAGAAGCTTTAACCCACTGAGCCACCCAGGCGCCTTGGTATTTTGTTTATTGCTACAGACACAGGTGGTTTATTCATGTGGAAAGCGAAGCAGAAATTTAGGATTAGATCATGGGAGACACATCTTGTCAGTGTCCGGTCTGATACCTTCTCCCCCACACCTGGTCCACTACCTTTCTCCTTTGCTTGTATTTAATATAAATGATACATTCAAAAGGAGTTTAGTATTTGGTGTTTTATTAAAACATTACCATCCAGAACCCCAAGTCGTTCTTACATGTGTTAGAGAACAGCAAGGCCCTGAAGGAAGTCCTTGGTGTTAAAGATCCTTCCCTCCCTGTCATCATATTGTAGGGCTACCTGCCCTTGAGGGAGCTAGTCCTCTTTCCTTGTTTTATGGTATAATGAATCCAGCCCCAGAGAGGTTAAGTAATTTACTCAAGGTCACACAGGAAGGTACAGTCTTCATCTGTGTTTCAAATAAGGGGGAGTTTCGTTAGGTTAAGCAAAGGACTTCATCTCACATTTGAGGGAATATTTTAAGTCAGGGAACAATGCATTCAGCTCTGGGAAGGATGGGCTTGAAGAGGAGTGTCAGGGCTGGGAGCTGGGACACAAGTCAGGAGGCTTTTGCAGGCCAGCAGGGGTATGAGGATGGTTTTGGCAGAGCCAAGCACAGGAGGTAGGGAGGAGGGACAAATTTCAGAGGCTTTGAGTGGTTGGAGTGGGTAGGACTCAGGGATGAGTTGGGGGGTGATGGGGAGAGTAAGGTCCAAGAAGACATCCTGCTTCCTGCTTTTGGGAAAATGCTGGTGTTATTAAACCAGAGGGATTATAGGGGGAATTCAGTCCCACAGACAGGAGCTGGGCACAGAGTAAGGGCACACTGTGGAGATAGTGTGGGTTTGATCCCAGAGAGAGAGAGAGAGATCACAAGTAGGTAGAGAGGCAGGCAGAGAGAGAGAGAGGAAGCAGGCTCCCTGCTGAGCAGAGAGCTCCCTGTGGGGCTTGATCCCAGGACCCTGAGAACATGACCTGAGCTGAAGGCAGAGGCTTTAACCTACTGAGCCACCCAGGTGCCCCGGCTTCCTAATGCATCTTAAAGTTATATTTACACTATACTGTAGTCTTTGAAGTGTGAAATGTACAGTCTAAAAACCGTATATACCTTAATATTAAAATACTTTTTTTGCTAAAAACTTGCTAACTATTATCTGAGCTTTTGGCAAGTCCTTGCCTTTTTGCTGGTGGAGGGTCTTTGCCGTAAAGTCACTGGCTGTTGACTGATCAGGATGGTGGCTCCTGAAGGTTGGGGGGCTGTGGCAGTTTCTTAAAATAAGACAACAGTGAAGTTTGCTGAGGACAGGAAGAGAGGGAGGGCTGCAGGTAGGGGAAGCAGTCAGACCACACCCAGCAGTTGCCATCGTGTGTGGGTGTGGTTCACGGGGTTCCCCCGAGCAGTCACAGTAGCAACACCAGAGATTACCAGTCCCAGATCACCATCACAAATGTAGTAATAACGGAAAAGTTTGAAATATCGCCAGGATCACCCAAATGTGACCCATAGACACAAAGTGAGCAAATACTGTCGGAAGAACGGCCCCAAGAGACTCGTGACACAGAGTTGCCACAAACCTTCAGTATGTAAAAAACACAATGTCTGCAAGTCACAGTAAAGCGAAGGGCAATCAAACAAGGTATTCCTGTACGCAGGGAAGAACTGGGTCTGGAAGCAGGGGAGTCCTCGCTGATTTAGTGACACTGCTCTAGCATTTTTTTAAATGGCAATGACATTGGAGAGTAAACATTTTCCAGATGAACGAGGCGGGTGGGGGCACTCCAAGGGGAAGGGACGGCTTGAGCAAGAGCCTGGAGGTGAGAAACAGCAGGTGTCTCCCCACGGTCAGCCCACGGTGCAGGTGGGCTGGGATGACGCTGAGTTCACCTGGGGACACGTCGAGTTTCGGGTGTTAGAAGGACATCCCGGCAGATGTCCCAGTTGGTGGGGCTTTGGAGGTCCTGAGCTCTGAGGAACATTCCTGATGGAGAGATTTGGGGGCCATCTGCGTTTAGACGGTACCTGAAGTCTTGCTTGGGAGACTGGGGACAGTGAAGATGGCCGAGGGTGGAGTGTGTGGAACGCTGGAGGCCGTGGTCAGAAGAGCCCCTGAATTCAGTGCATTGTGAGGCCAAGAGGCAGGCAGAAGAGCTGGAGAGCCGGGGACCCCCTGAGTCCAGGGCAGGGAGGTTTTAGGGAGGAGGTGGGTGCTGAAGGGTGCAGAGGTTGGGCTGGTGAGGGCGGCAAGTGGTGGGGCACAAAGAGTGTGAGAAGGTGGGATGGGGTGTCACTCTGGGCAGGTCTGCAGGGCCAGGTTCTGGGCGCCCAGCTGCCAGACTGGGGAGGTGGGGCTGGGCCTGCAGGCAACACCCAGCCTCGGGAGGCTTTTGAGCACAAGAGTGACGCGTTAAGAGCCAGGCCTCCCGAGCCTTCACCTGGCAGGTGGATCGGAAAGAGAGGAGGGAGGCAGAGAGACGGTGTGGGACTGGCTCCGTGAGGGGCGCCGAGGGCTAGAACAGGGCTGTGCGGAGAGGGAGGGTGGCCCGCGGGGACCTCAGAGAGAGAGACTTGCCCATGGCCCACAGAGGAGAGAGGAATGACAAAAATGGCCCCGTGGCTTTGAGCCGGGTGGGCTGGGTGCTGGGCTCGGCCGGGGGCAGAAGCTGAGAAGTGAAAGGAGTTCAGTGGAGCTGGAAGGGCCCGTGGGCCGTCCAGTGAAGGACACTCATCAAGTCACCAAGAGAGGCCTGCTCCGGCTCCGAGGGCCAGGTGCGTAGGCGGGAAATGAAGTCATGACATTGGATTGGATTGTCCAGCCACAGCACGTCAGAGAGAGAGGACCTGGGCCAGGTACGGGCACAGAAGTCCAGCTGCTGTGTTATTTCTACTTCCTCCATGGTCTTCATGCCATCGGATGTGTGGGGAGAGACGACAGGGCTGTCCCTGTCCTGGAGCGCGAGCTTCAGTGGGGCCCCCTCCTGGCTGCTGCAGACAGGACTGAGGGCGTCTCGCGGGGGACATAAGGCAGGAGAGCATGAACGTGGGGAGAGGAGAAAGGAGAACGGGGGGCATCAGAAGAACACTAAAACCCCCTGCGAATTAGACCGTGGCTTTCTGGGAGCCGTCTGGAAGAGGGAAACGTAGTGCGTCCCATAATCCCATGTTGATAAAATTAAAAACTTCTCAGGAGAAGTATGGCTTTTCTTGATGGTATGCTCCATGCTAGGTGTTCGCCATGTGACCTCAGGCCGGTCCTACGACCCCTTGGAGCCGTGTTTCCTCGTGTGTAGAGTGAGTGAGTTGTGTGTGTCCTGTAGGGTGGCTGGGAAGGTTGAGGGGGGCGGGGTGCCCGTCTGTCTGCCTGTGTGCCCGGGTGCGGGGTCAGCCTCAGCCCCACGAGCCTGGGGATCAGCACGCAGGTGAGGGGCTGGGCGGGCGGGGTCGTCCTCTCTGCACCCCCGGGCCACAGCCAGCCCACCCTTGCTCACAGATCTGACTCGGCCTTGGTGAGTCAGCCATGCCACCACGGTTGCCCATGATGCCACCTGCCTGGTGTCACCGTCCACGCGTGTCCCCTGGCATGTCGGATGATGGCCAGGAGGCTCGGGGCCATCCCACGTTGGCCTCCAGCGACCTCAGCTCATCTTAGTGGATGAACACAAGCCAACTCGCTGTTCCACTTTCCTTGAAATCCAGGCTGGTGTTGTGTGCGGAGCTGTGAGTCCAGTTTAAAACAGACTCCTCTTTCACTCTTTCCTTAGGGAGAGCCGTATCTGAACACGGCCTACGGGCACATGATCTGCTACTGGGATGGCTCCGCTCATTATCTGATGTATCTGGTGATGGTGGCGGCCATCGCGTGGGAGTAAGTCCATCCACTGCGCATGTCCCTGTGTCAGCTTAGCCGCCGAGACGTGCGTATGTGAGGAAACCAAAGGCAGGGGCAAAGGCACAGATTCCCAGGCATGGGGAGATATACTCCAGGGACACAGGCCAGACGTAGTCAACACAAGGTCTTTTCTTGGCACCGCTGCTCTTTGAACGTGTCCCTTTGGATGATCCCCTGCCGTGGGGACAGCTTGGGCAGACTCCTTACACTTTTGACTCTGTTGTCTCGTAAGGACAGTCTTGTCTGCAGCTGGCTCCTCGGGACTGTGTGTATATGCACGTGGGGCTGAATCGTGAGGGGCAGAGTCTTACGTGATGATTTCTGGTTTCTGGGGATCGGTGCCCTCAATTATGATATGCCAGGCCTGTCATGTGGAGCATGGATGTGGGCTCTCCGGAGACCCCTGCCCCAGGACACTCTGCATGGCACAGAGGCCTCACGTGAGCAGTGCTCTTGCTGGCTGAATTCGTGGGGCTTCCCCGCCTGTGGTGGCACAACCACCACTTCCTGCTGCTGGCGTCCCTGTCCCCCAGAATGTGTACCCTTTGGGGCAGGATCCTCTCAAGCCCGGCGACCTTCCCAGGCCTCCCCCATGGCTCTAGGTTCGAGAAAACAATGCATTCTTGCCCCAGACAAGGTGGAAATTAAGCTTGACCCACTGCCTACCCCATGCCCCTATCCCCTCAGACATGAGCTCACGGACAGCTCCAGCTCATTCTGGAACTCTTCCAGCTCCTCGCCTATCTCTTCATGAATGTTCCCAAGCCTCCAGGGCACACGTCAGGTATTTCTGAGAATGCCTGGGTTCTGCGTGGAGGCGGCCAGCAGTGGGTCGGAGTTTCTTTGGCTCGGTTAGAGAATCTCTGCTGGGGAAGATTCTCGCTTGTCTTCCCGCTGACGATCCCAGTCATTGTGAATTGGCCTCTTGGGAAGCAGCAGCCCTTGGCTTGGGATGTGGGGCAAGGCAGAAAGTGCAGTAGGGCCCACCTCTGTTTCCTTTCAGAGAATGTCCCTGTGGTCTCTCACAGCCCCTTACGGAGGCGGGTTAGCACAGTTAGCAGCTGAAGGAGCTTTTGGTCAACCTTGCCTGTGAAGATTCAGGGTCTGTGTCCAGCCACTCTGTTAGAACATGGGCTAGGCAGCACTTAACGATCTTCAACGCTAGGGCCCTGGCCACAGTTCTGACACCAGGGCAAGTCCATTTAACATCCTGTTACTCATACTTACAATGCCTTAAAGTATGGGTCCGATTTCCTTTCTGTTTTGAACTTTCTTTTTCCTTCCCTGGTGTGAGCTTCATAGGACACAGTGAAATGCAGGACTCCTTGGACTGTGAGTGACCGTGTTGTAGTTTAACAGATGATTAGGGGAGAAGCATGCTTCCTATTCAAAAAACACAAAGAGGGTTCTATAGTATATCACAGATGGAAGTGAAATTTGACCACTAGGGCCCCTTAGGGTTGATTGATTACTATTGATTCAGTAAGTTGAGATTCATACACTTTACTGGTTAGGATAACGCTAATCACATGGTCATCTTTTACTAATTGTATTCTAAGATGAGTGCACTAAGCCAAGATTTTTTTGTTGCAGGGAAAGTTATAGAACCATTGGCCTCTATTGGGTTGGATCTATTATCATGAGCATTGTTGTTTTTGTGCCAGGAAACATTGTGGGTAAGAAACTTTATCTTAAAATTCACTTTCCTTTTCTGAAACAATGGGGGAGTATTCATAAATAGAGAAGCTGTCTTGGTGGTTATTCCAAGCTTACCAAAAAGAGGTTATGCCGATTTCTTCCTTTCCCCGTCATCTCACCTGTTAAGAAATGCTTTTAAGCCACTTTCAGAAGTGTACACTGAACAATGAGACAACCAGCGATTCCTGACACTTAGGATCTAGAAGGGGTATTTGTGTCTGTGGCTACCTGTAGTGTGCAAATATTTCTTACAACTTTTCTCTTGACACATTCAATAAATGTATTTGAGAATTAAGTCTCTCAAAAGTTAATGTGAAAGAGGTTATCATTTATGTGTGCAAACAATCAGGGTATTATATTAAATATTCTTTAAAAATACAGTAGCTAGGACATACTGGTAATGAGCACCTTGTAGTTTTAAATTGACCTGTTTTATTTGGTCTCATGAAGAATATTGTCTGGTCCACAGCACAGTGTTAAATGCCTTGAGGTGGGTGTCCTAAATGTTATTGGTGTTTAGAGATGCTTTTTGGCAAACTTTTGACTTTCTCTTTCTTTCTTTTTTAAATAGGGAAGTATGGAACCCGCATTTGCCCTGCTTTTTTCTTAAGCATACCGTATACTTGTCTTCCTGTCTGGGCTGGTTTCAGAATTTATAATCAGCCATCAGAAAATTATAATTATCCCTCAAAGGTGATTTTACTATGTTAACTGTAACCTGTTCCCAAACTCACGGGGCTCGCTCACATCTCCCGACTACTGGATCGAACCGTGCCTGGACATCTGGGGCAGTCCGTTCGACTGTGTCGATTCTGTGCACTGGTCACACCTTAGTTACAGTGGCAGAGATGGTCTGTGTCTGTCTGAATGCATCTGCTTCAGCTGGCCAGGCTGGGCTTTCTGGAACTCCCTGTGCCATTGGTCACATTGGCTGCTCCCATCAGATCCTGCTTTAGTGCATGGACTGTGTGGTTTGTCTTGGGCTCTTAAAGGCTTGGTGTTTGAGCATCTGGGCACCCCTTGCAGAGATGCCAGTGCTTTTGCCTCAAGGGGAGGTTGGAGGGGTCCTGCTGTGCAGGGAGCACACCCAGCCTCAGGGGCTAATTTACCAAGGGATCCAGGCACACGGAGACTGGCTACAGGACATCTTCTGAGACACTTCCCTTCCATTCACCGCCAAGGTGGTCAAGGTGAAGCAATGCTGGCCAGGCAGGTACTCTGTTAAGGTCTTCATTTCTAAGCTAGTGACATCTAAGTTTCTTTTCCTCTTATAGGTAATAGATCCTTAAGCAAGATCCTTAAAGCAAAGTGATACGTAGGAATATGAATTACTAGAGATCCTCAGAACATGATTATTCAGTTGACTATAAGACTTACTTACAGTTGAGTTCATTAAAATGCACTGTAATTTACAAACACCTCATTTGTAAACAATTAGACACCTGCTGTGTACACTCAGGTTGACCACACTGACATCCTTTTGAGGATGAGGTGGTTGTTAAAAAGCACAGTACCCATCCCCCTGGGCTCTACCGCTTTTAAAAAAAGTCTTTGCATCAGTGTGTCAACACCGTTCATGCCGTGAGACACAGAAAACTGTTCATTTTGTAAATGTTCAAACAGTGATGGCCAGGGAGAAATGGACATTGTCACACAGCACTGATAGGAACATAAATCCAGACTCACTCTGCAAGGCAATTTGGTGGTGTTATCAACCTTAGCAAATTTAACCCCTTAACCTATAATCCCATGTCAAAAGCCCTGTCTTCAGAAGGTTGTCAGAGAGATGCGGTCTAAGATTTATGTACAGAATTCCTCATCGTCACATTAACAGTGCAGATGCCTAAATGTCCAACAGTGAGAGAATGGCTTGAAATGTGTTGCTTCCACGTAATACTACGTTTTAGGAGAGTTCTTAAGAACGTGGGAAAGTGCTTGAAATATAGGTAGATGTTAGGTGTCAAAAGAACAAAGCTGTGTTTTGTATTTGACTTTAAACATAAAGTCATAGTTTTGTATTGACTTTAAACATAAAGTCATAATTTTGTAAAAAAAAACCACGTAGATCAGATAGATAGGTAGATGGATGTCTCCAGAAAAATATAGTGACTCTTAATAGTGTGTTGGGCTTAGGTTTACCTTACTTTTAAAATGAATGTATCTTACATTTATAATCACAAAACTGCTATTGCAAGAAAAAAACAAAACAAAAAGAACGACTCCTAGAGCTCGAAAGGCCCTTCAAGATGACCTGGCCCCATCTCCTCATTTCACAGATGAGCAGAGTGGAAGCAGAGAGGAGACGGGACACGATTTTCCCAAGTTGGGCAGCCACCGGTTTATGACACGAGTCACCCATCTAGAGAATTCTCTCACCATCTAGCACCAGAGCGCTTAGGTGTCCGTAGGTCTCTGATTCTTCTTTGGTGCTCTGGGCCTGCTCATTGGTTACAAACTCTTATCTTAGGTCATTCAAGAAGTCCAAGCGAAGGACCTGCTGAGAAGACCATTTGATTTAATGCTGGTCGTGTGTCTCCTCCTGGCAACTGGATTTTGTCTGTTTAGAGGACTGGTAAGCATAACAGATCAGAGGAGCATTAAAGAAAAACATATATTTAATCAGGCTTCCTAGCGCCCCCCCAAAATATTCCTCCTGTTAGAGCCTGGAGACCCGGCCCTGCTTGCTGCTGCTCTCCCGCCTGCCAGCCCAACCTCCCACCCTCCCTCCCTTGGCGGGGGGGGGGGGGGGGGGGCGCCCCCCGTCCTTCACCTCCTAAGCCTACCGGAAGTCTCTTCCTTTCCTGATGTTAGAGTGCCTGAAAAATGAGCTAGTACAGTCTCATTCTTTTGGTTTCTTTGCTGTTTCTGATGTAAATGTGGACCTGAAGACTTCAGTGACATGATGGCACAGAGCCTGTGTTGTGTTCTGAGGAGTAGGGACATGCACTGAGGAAGGGTCCAGAGCAAGGAGTTAGGATCCTGGCTGTTTACCAGCTGTGTGGCCTTGGAAAAATGACTTAACCTCTCTGACCTCAGTTTCTTCTGCTGTAAAGTAACAGCACCTATCATATGGCGCTGGTTTGAAGATTAAGAGAATAAATATCAAACACTTATAGAGGGCCTTATATGTGGTAAGTGCTCACCACAGAGGATTACTAGTTACTATCTTCATTGATGGATGATCCTTCACAATGCCTAGTGCCATGATTTATTCTTATTGGAAACGAATTTCAGCAGCCAGCATCATATGGGTAATTACACCCAACTTCAGTGACAATGACTGCTCTCAGCCTGCTGGCTTGCACAACAGTTGGGGAGCCAAGTGGCACATGTGAGCTGATGTGGCTGACTCACTGTCTTGGGGTCCTTGAACCATACACTCTGTATGGCTGGCTGGGTTCAGAGTAAGAAGCTGTCTTAAGAGTGGTCTCCATCAGTAGATCATCAGAAATTCCCGGGAGTCGAGTCCGCTAATAGGAGGAGTAGCACAGGGAAGGGATGTAAAGGAGAAGGCAGGGCCAGAGGCTTTGCTCAGAGCACAGAGCAGTAGAACTATTTGTTGTTTTTCTTTCCTTAAGTAATCTCCATGCCCAGCATGGGGCTCGAACCCATGACCCCGAGATCAGCAGTCATACATGCAATCGACTGAGCCAGGCAGGCGTCCTTAAAACTGTTCTTTGCTTAGTTTGTTGTAATTCCCAAAGCAAAAAGAACAACAGTAACAACAAAAACATGCCCTGGCTGTGTTCTTGCAGAGCTGTATCCACTCCTCTGTGCAGATGTGTGGGGAAGATGTGTGTGTGGGGGCGGGACTTTTGCAGATGGGCTTTTAAGTCTGGGCCCGTTTTTACCCATTCTGCCACTGGCCCGTGTTCACAGATGTTATCTAGGTGGGACAACATTTATGGCCAAGGACATGAAGAGTGATGCAGGAGGGAGGTGACTCAGAGGTGAGCTGGTGATGTGCCAGAGAGACTGTGTCTCTTCCGTGGCCAAGAGTCTGCAGTGACCAGTTCTGCTCTTGTCCCTTTCAAAGTGGACATGGGATGTGGCTTCACACAGGAGGACCCTGCTTTCAGATCACCCTTTACTGCCTCCAGAGGCCATTTGCTCTGCGAGGCACTGGAGAGAGGAGGAGGCTGCTGCTTAAATTCTGCAAAGCATGGAGAGATGAGTTTGGTCTGGGAATGTCCTTTTCTTCCCGCACAGAACAGCTGGCTAGTTATTTATTCCAGGAAAAGTGAAACTGGTAATCTGGCAGGAGCTGTGTTTTGGCCGGTGGGAGTTTAGGTACTTAAGAAGTACCCAAGAATAGAGCATTAGTTATTTCCTGCTCCACTGTTAACTTCTTCATCTCCCTGGAGCAGATCTGTAGACCATTGCTTTTCTTTCCCTTCTACTGATGAGCTTCGACAATACAGTTTCTGTTAAGTAGCAAAACAGCCTGTGGCCGAACCTGGAACCTTTAGCCCTCCCAGCAAACGTTGAGAATCAGATGTTGATTGTAACTTTTTAATGAATTTGTTTTTGTTTCCAGATTGCATTGGATTGCCCGGCTGAGCTCTGCCGATTTTATACGCAATTTCAAGAGCCCTACCTAAAGGATCCCGCTGCTTATCCTAAAATCCAGGTCAAGTAGTTATGAAGCCTGTGGTCTTTCTAAAGTTAATGTTCAGTTCTTTAAGAATGGGAATATGGGGACCCATGTAGGAAACAGGAGTAAATATTCTCAGGGATACAAACGTTCATCTTTTTTGCATTTCTTTGGGCCACACTGACTGTGAAGTTGCTGATGATGTTATTTCTCTGTTCAATGCAGATGCTGGCATATCTGTTCTATTCTGTCCCTTACTTTGTGATTGCGCTTTATGGCTTAGTGGTTCCTGGATGCTCTTGGGTGCCCGACATCACGCTGATACACGCCGGAGGTCTAGCTCAGGTACTGAACATACGCTCTGTTTGGAACGTCTGCTGGGGGTCTGGCTGGCATTGTCGAGAATCTGCGAAACATCTCGGCTTGGTGTTTCGGGGTGGGTGGGAAGCAGGTCCTAGACTCATCCCCTTTGGTCCTCCAGTTCTTTGGGAGACGTTTCTGCATATGCACTTTTTCAGATAGCACAATAACTATGTGGCAGGTGTGTCACCCGCTGTACAAGTGAGGAAGCTGAGGCCCGGTGAGGTTAACGATCTGTCCCAGGTCACACACCCAGCAAGGGGCCCTGCTGGTTCCAGGGGCTGTTTCCCAGTCTCTGAACACCATGGCCACTAAACGAATTGAGAGCGGTCATCTTGAAGGTGTCTATCTCACACCGAAGATGTCAGAATTCTGTTGTGCTACACTGCACCGAGCCAAGGAAACTGGGTTTGAGAATATTCTGCTCCCAGTCATGCCATTCCTTGCCCCTACTACTCAGTCAAGCCCCTGGCCTCTTAGCACTGGCCACTTAGCAGGTGTTCAGTGAATGCTTACTTCATTGAACTGGAAATAAAATTATCTATGGAAGGTTATGATTACTCAAAGCACATTTTTACAAGGTAACATAACAGTTAGCTAGACAAACTGATCTTATGAACAGGGAAGAAAATTACTCAGTAGTTTTATCTTCCCCCCCTCACTATAAATAAAAAAGAAACAAATGAATCCATCTTGTAAAATCATTCTCTTGCATCTTGCTCTTGCCAAGCAGCTCTCAGAATGAGACTCATCTGGAAACCGTCAGCATATACAGTTAATCACAGTCATGGTGCAGGAATTGGGATGGCTACACAACACTCTGGCATTTACAGGCTGGAAAAACAGCTACCGTAGTCAGGGGTTAATACTTTGGGCTAAATCCTTCCAGTCTGAGGTAATTCTCAATTACAGAATTAGAATATTAGCATCAGAAAAGTTCGTACAGCTTCTGGAAGTAAGGGTTCCTATTCTTTCCTTGAAGAACTTAAGAGGGAGAAGCAGGTGCCCCACTGAGCAAGGAGCCTGACGTGGGACTCGATCCCAAGACCCTAGGATCATGACTTGAGCTGGAGGCAGACGCTTAATGGACTGAGCCACCCAGGTGTCCCTATAAACCAACTCTGGTTTTCTCTCTTTAGGTCAGGCTGTTCCCAGACTCCTAGATCTAATCCCAAACTCAGTCTTTTCACTTGGCTGTCTTAGAGCTAGTGTCTACAACAGGACTCCTGACCTTTCCTACACCCTATCCCCCATGTCCCCCATCTCTGCAAACAGCTCTTCCCGTTCCCTCACCCCTACTTCTAGCCCGTCCACTAGGTCCAGTTCGTTCTGTCTCCAGGGTAATCTGCAAACCCACCACTTACAGCTCCTGGCCCTGCAGTGGTCTGAGCGCTTGTCTCCTTACTTCATGGGAGGCAAAGCAGGCTAAGTGTTCTACTGGCTCATCTGGGTGAGGACAGGCTGTGTGCTCTGCTGGCACAGCAAATACTCAGTGGCTTAACATAGTGAAGTCTTCTTGCTTGGGCAAAGAGCATGTGGGATATTTTCAAGAGCCAGGCCTGGCACCAATGACTGCAAGGGAAGCAGATAAATGTGGTCTTCCTGTGCGCCCCAGAAGAACCGGTGTGTGTGATGAACGCAGCATTATCCCTGCAGTTCTGTTCTGTTTTTTAAAGACTCACTTAAAGATAAGAAAGTGAGGCTCAGGGCAGCTTGTTACTTGCCTGGGGTCACAGTTATTAAATGGCAGAACAGGGATCTGGAATCCTGCCTGACCCCAATGCCCACATTCTTCTCCAGCGGTAACCCTCTTCTCGTGCAGACATTAGCGACAGTGGAGTCCTACCCACCAGCATAAAGCCAGACCTTGTATGGGCACGGCGAAGCCGGAGAGCCTCTGTGGGCTGGGAGGCAGGGACGCAGGAGCAGGGCAGCGCACCGGGTTAGACCGGGGGAGCGGTTAGGAGTAGTAGCAGGTCAGAGGGTGGAGTAAACCTTGGCTTCTGCTTTCCCCGCCTTATTCTCCCTCGCTCCCCAGGAGAAGGCTTCCCACCAGCTTCACTCTTACTGGTCCCTTCCATTGAGGATTAGCTTGCTCAGAGTTCAACACAGTCTCGGTCCCTCTCCGTGCCTGGGGACCTGGGGCTGCCCCGTAGCAGGCCCTGATGCAGAACCTGGACTGCCCCCGTCCAGGAGGCGGACAAGAGTGAGGCCACTGTTGGACCCAATCAGGCAGACAGTGGGCAGTCAGGAGGCTTGGGAAGGTCACACCTTGGGGGTTAGGGGGTGTGCTTGAAGCGAAAGCACTAAGAAGAAACCCCGGACTGTACCTGCTGGTGAGGGCTAGGCTTGCAGCCAGGCCCAGTGGCTCTGCCCCACGGTCCTGGGAAGGGCGGGGGTAGCAGAGAGCTCTTGGTGGCAGCAGTAGTGGCTGCAGCCAGACCCCAGGCCTCGCAGGAATCCCTGGGCTCATCCACCACAGCCCAGTGTGGCAAGGTAGCCGGAGGCTACTGACTAGATCCTGCAAATGCCAGGAGGAGGTTTTTCCCAAACCAGAATGGCATCATCTGAGGACTGGGTGTCTGACCGTCCCATGACTCTGCGCTGGGTCTTAGTATCTAGCTGCTCAAGAGTGTTTAGCCAAAGGAAAAGTTACAAATCACCCTGGAACCAAAGTGCCATGACGACACTGTTATGTAACTGGTTTTCTACCTAGCCAATACTTGCTTACGAAACGAATTCCTGTCTTGGGAGGGCATTTGACACACTGATCACAGAAAACACCCTCCATCACCCGACTCGCATCCCTTGCCTACTACAACTGCCACACTCCTCATTTAGAAACTTTATGCACTCACAATCCCACTAACTTTATCAAAGTTTGCATTTCTTGAAAGGCCTAGTGGACTCCTAAGACTCTATGTGATTTAATAAGAAAAAAAAATCTTTGAAAAATTTCTAGATCAGTGCAAGTCAGTGGAAAAAACATGTTAAGTCCTTACTGGGTCCCTGATTTCAGATCTTGTAGGAATATGCCAAATCTGCTGTCTTCAAAAATCGAAAACATCAATCAAAAAGTAAAAGAAAATCAAATTAAATTAAAACCAGGACACATTTTACACCAAAGAGCCAGTGGGGACTTATTCATAACTCAAGTGTCTTTTCCTATAAAATTCTTATCGTAGGATTGAAGTTACAAGTCTAGCTTGAAAAGTATTCCAGGCTGCTTACATCCACTTATTATCAGTACCTTCTAGCAACTGAAGAATTTTTCTCTGCTAAAATATCACTGAACATTAGAAGAAAACAATCTAGTCAGTATGGTTAAGAGCACCATCTCTGGAGAGACTGTGTCCTCGCTCAGCCTATCCCTGGGGGGCTCGTGGCCTTGGCCACCTTGGATTCCTCTGCTGTGAGTGAGGATAATACAGCTTTCTCCTAAAGCTTCTGGGAGGGGGGTCAAATGAGGGCATACATGTAGAAGGCTTAGAACAGGGGCTGGCACAGAAGGCGCGGTGGGTCTTTGCTGCTGTTCTTGTTGTTGGTTTAAGATTCCCAACAGGAGTCTTCTAGAGAGGAAGTGTCCTGTGTCGCTCGAAGATTCATTCATCTGTAGCCATGTGTAACAGGTATTGCTACCTAAAGATGAGAGACTGGGAGAGAGCTTTGGGATAGACTTGCGGTGGGTTTGGCAGGGAGCCTGCCGCCCATCCAGTAACACCCACAGCCCTGGAAGTAGGAACAGTTGCCCTTGGGTCAGGCGGTGCCCCTTTCCACTCGCCGCTCAGACTCTCCCACTCTCTGGCTACAGCGGGCGCTGTGTCCTTTCTCACAGAGGGGTCTGGCAGCTTGTCTGTGGAGAATTTGGTTATAGAGTTGACTCTACTGGAGGTGAATTTTATATTTTTTCCTATGGAAACCTTTAGGAAAAACCTGAAAGATTTCGGAAGAACATGAATAATTGGGATATGAATGCAAATCCTATTTTAATAGTTTGCTTCCAGTATAATTCATCGGTAAACATCTTTATTTAGCATGAAGATTAGACTTTGGGTTTAATGTCTTCACACGATTATCCTTTGGTGGAGACAGACCTTCTTGAAGTCGTCAAAAGGTCAGCAAGGGGATCTAAAAACAAAGAGCCCACCTGGGTTCTCAACAAAGAATGCCAGATCAGGAGCAGGGGATTCTCTTGGCCCTGGCCTGAGCACTCGACGAAGATTAGCTCATTGAATGGGTATAGCAATCCCTATGAGGTAGGCTCCATTATTATCCGACTTTTATAGACGAGGAAGCCAAAAAGGTTACATACCTAACCCAAGGTCATATTGCTGGTGGAGCTGGGATCTGACACTGGCCGTCTGGTTCCAGATGCAATGTTCTTAACCCTGGACTGTGCTGCTCAGAAAACCCTAAAAAATGACATAGTTCTGGATTAACTGCTTATATTGTATCGGCCAGATAGCCTGGCTATTGTCCCAATGTTCATGTTAGTTTTGGCCTATGATACTTATGTGGACACAGGGTAACTTTCAGCTCTCCTTTCTGGAAACAAGATCGTGATATTTAGTCATCCTTTCCATGTCGTCTCTAAATATAAAAGGGAGCTATCAAAATTTAACCATTCTTTGCTTTTTTTTCCTTCATTTTCCATTCTAATCACCCATTAAAAAAAAATCAAAGCCTGTCTTTTAAATTTACTCGAGGTGAAAGCGGATTTAGAATGACAAGGAAGATTAGGGGCTCAAGGTCACTTCACTGAATTTGGCAGAAATGCCTGGGCTCCACAAGTCGTACCTGTGAGCCTGGGTGACAGCTCAGCAGCACTGAGCCCAGAGCCGCCGGC
This sequence comes from Ailurus styani, assembly GCA_002007465.1. Lineage (NCBI taxonomy): Eukaryota > Metazoa > Chordata > Mammalia > Carnivora > Ailuridae > Ailurus > Ailurus styani. Next base: position 399,579 of record LNAC01000272.1, read on the forward strand.
GGCCAGCCGAGGTGCCAGGCTGAGCTCTCGGCCCTGCCATCGGCAGGCCTCATGTGTGGGAGGTGCACCACGCAGGACACCCTGTGCCTGGGGAGGAAACCGTTCTGCCGGGAGGCGGAGGTTTTTCTGAAACTTCGGAACTCTGGAAAGGGGACAGCACAGGAGTTGGGAGGAAGCAGTGGTTGGGGGCTTACTCAGCGGGAGGTGTGGCCACCGTAAACACACCTGGTAGAGCTGCAGGCAGTGCCAGAAACTGCAGAACAGTGGCCTCAGGCTTCCCACCTGCAGCCACCCCTCTGCATTAGAAACATGATCTGTACCCCTCGGTTAATAATTCTGGAGAAGACAGGCCTACTGAAATAGGTATAAAAATAGAGAAATGCTTTGTAGAACCCTTTTGTATTTTTGACAGTCACAAGACCATTGTTGTTTAATGTTTATTGAGCTCTAACAATGCGAGAGGCGCCACACAAAACATTAGACACAGTACCTGCCCGGTGGGCTTACAATCTAATCTAAGGACATGATCATTTTGTAATGTTGCCATGATTTTGCTGTTTCTGAAAATGAGGTATTAACTGCACTGGGGAGTGCAGGAAAAGAGCCTACAGAATCACTGACTTTTTATGCAGGTTTCCCTATGCAAGTAGGCCTAATTGGTCGTATTACTTAATCTCTCAAAGTATGATTGGCATTTCCCCAAACCTGGTGATTTTTGTCATGCGTACAAGTGTCTTTAAAGACAGAGACAAGAAACCCACATTTCTGAAGATCAAGATTCATATCTGGCCTCTAGTCCAGATGCTTGGTTATATTATTCAGAAATACACTGTTATTCAAAAGAGGCCCTGGGGAAAACAGCAACAGGGGCCAAACTCCTGGTCAGTGTTCTAGAACTGCCCAAGAGCAGCCTCTGCAGTGCCCTTAACTCGCACGGTCTTTTGTCTTCAGAGCCTGGAGATGGAATGCTTACCATCTGCTGGGTGCCGTCTGGGCATCCGCCTGGGGGATGTGTGTTTGAGGGCTGAGCCCTTGTGGAGCCTCCTGGATGACAATGCAGGGTGGGCAGTTTCTGTGTTGGTCCGTGGTAACACATCACACTAATTTCTTATCTCCAGAGAGTAGCAAAACTGTACTGTGAGGTCCCTAGAATGTACCAGTAATGTGTAAAAATGTAGCCTGTTAAAGTACCCGTCACTGATACAAATCCATACACATGCCTCCGATGAAAGCTCATTCTTTTCTTCTCATGGTAAAGTCAAGTGCTAAGGAACACTTTTATCTGTTAATCACTTAGCAGAATAAACTGATTTCATACGGAAGGAAGTGTAAGGTAACTTATACGTATTTAAAGCAAATTCCTTAGTTTTTCATTCTTATTACTCTGTGACTTCTTTATAATATCTTCTCTCTTCACTTTGATCCTGATGAACTAATAATTCATCACTTGTTATATTTAGATTTCCAATCCTTTATTCACATATAGCTTAGATTTCAGTAAGATATGAAAACACCGACTCCAGGGTTCCATTTTGTAACAATACGAGAATCCTGAGGAAATCCTCACACAGAAGCCTTTTCTAATAGTTTTCCCCTGTGCTTATGAAAAGTATCAAAAAAGATACATTCTGAATGTACGTTATGAACAAGTATATAAGTACAAATGGGAAGCTCTAGCTCAGGTTATGCTGACAAGCTTTACTTCTAAATAAATTAGAATTTGATTTGAAAAGGTTGCCTGCATGTACATTTACCATTTTATAAAGAGCAACCACAGTCCTACCCCCACCCAAGTTGGTAACAACCTTACTTACAAAACAACCCTTAGTATTTTTAAAGTTGCATAAAAAACCAATGCTTGAAGAAATAACAAAAAATATATAACAAAGGGCTTTGAGCTCTTGTTGCAAGGAATAGGTAAAAGACTGATTTATGTAGCTGAGGTCCTCAGTGCTTCTTTTTAAATAGCTATATTAAAAATATTTTCACTTTGTAAACTCTGTACTTTCCTCATTTTTCTTGGAACACATTTAGTAAGCCACAAGTGAGTGCCTGTATAGCTCCAGGATGCAAATCAGAAAAAAAAAACCAAAAAAACCCAAACACTGAGATTTTGTTCAATTTTTCTTTTAAACTGTGCCACTAATGTTTGGTAAGGGGCACTGGACGGGTGAATAAACAGCCGGCATGATAAAGCCACGCTAAGGAAGGTTTACTTTATTTGAACAGTTACGTTAAGACTGGCCCTAAATTCAGTGAAATCCTGACGACTATGGATTGTTTGAGAGTACTGGTTTTGAGGGCACAGGAAACATGGTCTGAATGAATCACCCAGAACACATTGTGAATCCGACTGAACACAGAATTCATGCTTACCTCCCCCCCCTTTTTTTTAAATGCAACAGGCTCAGTTTTCTCACATCGGTGCTTCTCTTCATGCTAGAACTGCTTATGTCTACCGAGTCCCCGAAGAAGCGAAAACCCTTTTTCTAGCATTAAACATAGCATATGGAGTTCTTCCTCAGCTCTTGGCCTATCGTTGTATCTACAAACCAGAGTTCTTTATAAAAACAAAGGCAGATGAAAAAGTTGAATAAAAATATTATTTCATGTTCTTCCTCTCTAGATTACTGACTTTTGTTATCCTGGTACTGATATTTTGTCCCATTTCACTCCCTTCCCATATAGGAATACTTAAGAATACACAAATTCTTGCTCTGCACCGTATGTGTGAGCTCTCATATGGTTTTGTGTGGATAAATTTTCTTTTTTTGAAGGAAAAGTGAAATTGAGAAACAGTTTGTTTAAAGAAATATATTCAAAATTATCTGTGAATAAACTTGACCATCTATTTCAATATTGTTTGCACATATTAAATATAACTGTAAACAATTACAATTTAGCTCCTACAATAGTGAGCATGAAAATGAAGCTATTCAAAAGTGAATATGGCCTATGCATATTAAAAAATTCAAAACAACAAATACATACTGGAGAGATATTTTTTGCATATAAGAGATATATGCATCATTATTAACCTCAATATAAAAAGCAAATCATCACAATATTTTAAAATGTTATTTGAAAAATGTTTTCCCAAGGAAAGTCTATTATTTACTGCTGTTTTAAAAATTGCTTTTAATAAAATTTTTTTGTGAGCCTAAATAGCTAAGGAGGGATCGATCGATAACTTTATCATTACTCTTAACGAATACTTGTTTTATTGATGACTGGAAATATTTCTATTGTATTTCTGTGTATATTTTGAATAAATTTTTTTGGCCTTTTATGAAAACAAATCTTATTAAATTGGAAACATTTTGTATTTTTTTTTGAGAAACAGTTTCGTAGTCTCTAGGGTTTTTATTTTAAAAATCTGTCAGTTACATGTTCCAATTCAAAATGTCATCTACATTCTCCTTATGTTTTAGTTTGAGCAATGAAGAGGACTTCTGATGAATTAATTAAGTTTCATTAATTTAAAATTAAAACACTCAAAGAGTACTTCTCAGGGAAAAAGAACTGGATTGGCATCCCTATTATCTTTTAATGAACCTTTCATATTTGGAATTATGAGTATAAAGAAAAAATTAGTATTTGTTATGTGAGAGAAACAGACTAAAAATCTGGCTGCCCTCTCGGTGCCCTAGAGGGGTAAGCAGACTGGTGCTTTCATCCGTTCAGCCAGGCCACCGCTGCCACCAGCACCAGCACCATCACCCCATCCTCAATGGCCCCCGGCTTTTAGAACATCTCACATTTTCTCTTCATGTTATTTATTAGCTCTTCACCACAATAAGAAAACAAAAAAGAAAGGGGAGTCCAAATCAATGCATGGATAATGTCAAGTGTGTGAATTTAGGGTCCACTGAGCTGGTAAATATTATCTGAGACGTGCAAGCAATCACGTAGCCATTCCTCTCCCTCCTCCACGTTTACAAAAAACTTAAAACCCAGATAGTGTGCAAAAAAAAAAAAAAACAAAAACAAACAAAAAAAACCACGAACGAAAGAAAGAAAATGAAAACCCTCACCTGCACTTGATTCTATTGTCAACTTGCTGTTAACAACTTTTGCTTTAATATATGAATTACATTAATACCTCACATTACATAAATGAAGCCAAATTACACTAACTTCGGTTGTTTACAACCTCAAATCTTACTCCCAGTACACATTCCAATAAATTTATTCTGTAAAAACAATACATTTTTTTGTTTTTGATTTTTTTTTTTACAGTAAACTTTTCAACTACAAACCTCGAATACGCGAAAGATGTTCCAAGGACAAGCATAACAGGATTGATAAAACCCAAACTGACTAAATGTGTTCTCACAATATAAGCTGGCATAAAAATAAATAAAATTCTCTATTATCACAATAGCAACAATAATGTACACATAATAATGGTTTGTGGATGAATATCGACTATTCTAATTCTAGTTCCAAAAGAAAACAATGGTTCATTTAAAAGTCAATGCTTTGTCTGGTTTCCCATAGGGCTACTGCTGATTCCAGCTTTAAAATGTAAATTATCCACCTTGAGTGATTAGCTCAAATTGTTATTGGCATTGGGGAAAAAATAAATCATTGCCTTTATTTTTGAATAACACAAAAGACTCACTAACTTCACATATAAAACTGAGTTTGTGTACGTAACAATATGAGTTTTGAGAAGTATAAGCTGTCGACTAGCTATTTCTAATACGGAATAGATATTTTACAATATGATTAAACTTTACACATGGCCTCAAAACTGAAGGACAATTTTGATTTCATCTTCAATATGCCAACATTATGTGTGTAGGAACTGGTTCCTGGGTTCTGTCACAGAGAGGAAATCCCTTAAGCATTATGTTGAGTGGTCATTTTTAAAAAATGCTAATTTATATTTAATGGAGTGTCTGGTGATAGTGGAGTAAAGGCAGGAGAATGATAAAAGTAACTGCCTTGATAAAAGGATCCTAGACATGTATAAGTCTGTGCAAAAATCTTGATAATCCTTAGTGGTTAAGGGCAACTTCATGCAACCAAATAACATGAAATTAAATCAATAACCTTAAAAAAGGCTAAAATGTCTTTTTTTCCCCCAAACACAACAGAGAGGAATGTGAATAATGTACATACAAACTGGGGTTCTGTCAATGACAACAAGGAATATGTGTTGGTTCATATCAAATCCAAGATTATTAGACAACCAAATGTATAACCTTCTTGTGGTTTCTCTTAATATGCAGCATTCATTATGGTAGTTAAGTCTGTAAAAAAAAGAAAGAAAACAAGCCTTTAGATGATTTAGGACATTAACAATAAAAGCTGTCCATACCTATAAAGTACATAATAAGTGAGATTTTCTGAGATTTTAATCTGTACTGCAGCATTAGCAGTTCTCAGCAAGAACAGCCCATGAGGCTGTGCTTGATACCGGTCAGCTCAGAAAGCTAAAAGAGGTGCTAGGGCATCTGTAGTGTGCCATTCAAAAAAAAGGAAACAAAACAATAAACTCTGTCTACTGTCTGGCAGGGACAGAGTGCAGTAGTGTGCACTCGTACAGCTCAGGACAATGTTTTGCTGGGATAAAGTCACTGGAGAAATTGAGATAATCCATCTTTGTGAGGACTGTGGTGTCAAAAAGAAAGGTAAGCTGCTTCAAATTTAAAAAGCATTTGGAATGTATGCAAATTATCCTGTATAATATCTATAACTTAATTACTTGGGACATATGGCTCGAAGAAATACAAGACTTAACAAAATCAAGATGTACGAAAAGAAAGGAAGGCTAGATTTCTTTTAAAATGTAAATGGCATCTGTGTGACAAAATATTTCCATTTCCGAAAAGAATTGTTTCAATCTGGGTCCTACTTTAAATCATATCAGGTTACATTTTCTCATAGGGATGCTGTTTTTGTTTTCTTCATCATTAACCCAAATACATTACACCCCCCACCTCCCATGCTCTCAAGGGATGAAGGAAAGAGGGAACTCAGGCTCCAGTACTTTTTCCTAAAACAGCTTGCTTCCATTCTTCCCTTTGCTAAGTGAATGAATGAACTTGCTTGTGAGCTCATGAGTGCTCACTCGTGGGTATGTTCTCACACATAGTCCAAATCTATAGTATACATTATGCCATATATTAATAATTCCAGGACCTTCAAATAGGAAAAGCTACTAAACCTCAAGATGGCAGAAATACATTTCTCTTACAGCCTGCTCTGTTCCTACCAGAATGAGAAAGTCAACTAAAAAAATAAAATAAAATAAAAATCACATTTAAAATCTGTGAACCTGCAAAATGCAGTGACTAGTGACTCCTAATTATTTATTAACAGATAAAAATACTAGATATGATTATACTCACAGACTCTGGGAGATTTTCCTCCCTTGTGAAGGAGGAAGACACCCATTTAAAGCAATGAAAAACTGTTAACCAAAGAAATTTACTTAACAATGTCTTTTCATTAATATCAATGTGAAAGGCAATAAAAATCTGTGTTAACACTGATAGAACATTCATAGTAACAACTACTCAAACTATTGAAGAACATTTTTGGGACAGATGGTCCCACAGCAGCCTCGGAATATAATTAATGCTCCAAAGTAAAGGTGGTACCAGAATGTGACCACAACTGTAAGGGCATGGGATCTTTTTTTTGGGGGGGGGGTGTCTTTCAACAAGGTATTGTCAGATGGGTGCTTATAAAAAGCGAATTACAAATCCGTTTTTTAACTTGTCATACCATCATGATTCTGTTTGTATCTCTGCATCCAAAACTATCTTGCTGATTCATAATGGTACATATCCCAGACATGGTGCTTGGAGTATTTACTAGCTTGGAAGTCTCCTCCAAGTACACAGCAAGAAGTGGCTCCTTCTGTGCTGGGGTCCATGCTCTGCACCAAGCCACCCTTGGATCTGATAGGGCTGACTAATGCAATCAGAACCCTCCCCCACCCCCCGAGGCCCATGAACATGAGGCGCAGGAAGAGGTTGTGGGTGGAAACAGAGCTGAAGGACTCCTAGAACACAGAAGTTACGAGACAGTAGAAGTCAGAGGGTCTTTTTCATGGAGCACCACCGTCACTTGACAAAATGATGACAGATAAACTATGGTTATTCAGGTGTTCCTCAAAAGTAAGTGAAAGGAGCCTACTCCATTAAGGAAGACAAAAAGTAAGTGAAAGGAGCCTACTCCATTAAGGAAGACAACTGGCAGTATTTGTTGCCAACGACAGTTTGAGCTTTTAAGTGAAACTCAGAATTCTGGAAAACGTAATACTCCATGATCCAGACTTCCCAATAAGAATTTTTCTGACAAGATACACCTGGTATTTAAATATGTGATTAAAAATACTTTATAATGAAATATTTGCAAGACCCAAATAATTCAGGCAACCAATATTTTCCAAATGGGTAAAAGCTATTCAAAGTGCCAGACAGTCCAATGGACTTTATTAATAGAATAAAAAAAGTTCAGATTGCACATTGTAACTAACCTTTAAGAAAGTACCACTTACAGAGAGCTGGTGTAATATCAAAGAAGAACATTTGCAATGATCTGAAGAAACTATTAAAATACTCATTTCTCCACTTTCCAACTACAGATCTATGTGAGGCCACATTTCTTCATATACCTCAACCAGAGACTGAATACAGAAGCAGATATGAGAATCAGACATTAAAGAAATTTTTTAAATGCAAAACATTATGGGGTGCCTGGCTGGCTTTCAGCAGAGTGTGTGACTCTTTGATCTCAGGGTTGTGAGCTCAAGCCCCAGGCTGGGTACAGAGGTTGCTAAAAAAATTAAAACTTAAAAAATAAATAAATAAAATGTAAAAAGCAATGTCTTTCTTCTCAAAATACTTTCTGAAAAAGTAGTTATTTTTCATAAAAATGTTATTTATGTTAAGTAATGAGGACTATTTTACAATAAATTAATAAATATCTTAAAATTAGTTTTTATTCCTAATTAAATAAATACCCACAGGTGTAACAGAAGCTCTCTGGGGCCCTCAATAACTTATAAGAGTATTAATGGGGTGCTGAGACCAAAAAGTTGATGAACCCCTGGCTTAGAAGACAGGAGAATACAGGGTTAGCAGTAAGGCTGGACAGATAAACTGGGATCCGAGTATGAGGGCCACCACATGCTGAAGTAAGGAGTCTGGACTTGATCTTGAGGGCACTGGGGAGACATAAGGATGTAGCCCCATATCACAGAAAGAAAACACGTCAGGGTTGGAAGAAAGCATGGACACCGCTTAGCAGTTAGAGCAAAGCCCATGGTTGTCCTACCAGTATTTACCCTATCCCTGCTCTTCCCTACTATTACATGTGGCCATGTGGTTTGGGGACCTGACTTCAGCTCCAGGAGTTTGCAGAACCTGACTGGTCCAAGCCAGCTTTAATCTCTTTGTTATCAGTGGTTGGTTCAGGGATGGGCGAGTTTCAGACATGGACTCCAGCACAGCCTTGTGTAATGCCCACCCCCCTTGAGTGCGGCCTGGACCTTGTGAGTGACTTCTAAAGAAGAGGATGAGGAAAAAGTGATAGGAATGTCACGTCTGAGATTAGATTAGGAAGGACTGGCTTCTGTTTTGCTAGCACTCTCTCTTGCTGATGAAGCTTGCTGGCATGATGGAGCTGCTTTACGGAGAGGCTCACGTGTCAAGGAACCTAGGGGGCCTCTGGCCAAAGTTAGGGAGGAAGAATCCTGCCAACAACTACTGAGTGAGCCTGGAAGAGGACCAACCCTCAGCTGAGCCTCAAAATGATTTGAGCCCTTTAACACCTTAATCGCAGCTTTGGAGAGACCCAGAGATGGAGGACTTAACAAGTTATGCCTGTCTGGATTCCTGATCCATGGAAAATACTAGATAATAAATGCTGTTCTAAGCCACTATGTCTTGAGGTAATTTGTTACATGGCAATAAATGATACAGCAGGCCTGAGCCAATCAGTGCACGGTCCTCCTGTCAGATTAGTAACCTCTACTTCACAGCCCCATGGATCAAGGGGGGCTCCACATGGAGCCTGCCCTTTTCTGCCCCATGCTTCAAACTGTCAGGAGTGAGGATGTTGTCAGAAAGCCTCTGGAAGTAAAGGGCGCCCCAGAACTCTGTGGGTTCCTCATAAGAACCTCTTCTCTCCTTCCCTCACCAGTACTTATAACTGCAACACCATCTGCCTTGAGACCATCAAACCTTTTATTCTTATGGCCTAATACTTACTACAGTTACTGAAGATGGCCTCCTGGGTATCTGTCACTTCCTAGATGCTCACCCCCAGTCAGCTTTGTCCATGTTAGCTTATGACTTCATCTCTTCAACTCTCCTACCCCCACCCAGATTCCTTGATCTCTTCCACCAGGCCTCGTGGAAATCAGTCAGCCACTAGCAAAACTCCCATGTTCCCAACTTGCATTTCTTGGCTATTCTGCCCCTTAATTTGTTCTAACAGAAACCCAGTTCTCCCTGAGGACTGTGCTGCTGCTTCTCCTGCAACCCTCATAGGGTAGCTCTTGTACCATGGGCCCGGAGGCGGGGAAGGTGTCCTTCCTGATCGTCACCACTGTTTCTAAGCCATTCCTCCTCTCTCCTGTGCTCTCCTCTGACCACCCAGCCCTCCCAGCTCTGAACCTCAATACTGAGAACTGCCACTCCTACCTGCCTGCAGTCACCTCCACACCGCCTGGGTCACTCCTTACTCCCATTCAATATCATAACCACTGGGAAGTCTCTCCATGTAGATCGTCTCTCCAAAACTCTGACCTCTCGGTGCCTTGATTTTCTCTCCTCCAGAGATCTTGTCCCCCACCCTACCTCACTCATCCCCCATGGCTAGTTTTTAGGCAAGTGTTTCTCAACCCCTGGAAGTACAGAAGTCCCCCACAGATCTGCAGTTTCACTTTCTCTGGTCAGCTGTGATCAGGAAGCAGACGATCTTCCTTCTGACTTTCCTTCCATCAGAAGGTCAACAGTAGCCTACGTCACAGAGGTTACGTCATTCTCCTCACTTTGTCTCATCCTGTAGGCGTTTTGTCATCTCCCTTCATCAATCACAGCAAGAAGGGTGAGTACTGCACAGTAAGATATTTTGAGAGAGGTCACTTTCACTTTACTTCTATTATAGGACATTGTTCCAGTTGTTCTATTTTATTATGAGCTATTGTTGTTAACGTCTTCCTGTGCCTAACTTATACATTAAGCTTTATCACAGGTATGTACATACAGGTAAAAACATAGTATGTATGGGGTTTGTACTATCCACGGTTTCAGGCATCCACTGGGGCTCTGGCAATGTATCTCCTGCAGATAAAGGGGGACAACTGTATTTGCAAACATGGTTTTAAGTCATGTTTGGGGGGCGAAATTATGAAAGCATTTTTGGTCATCATAAGAACGTGGGGGTTGTCTGGTATTTTACAGGCGGGCATCAAGGGACCTGTGCCACAAACAGTGCTCACCGAGTGAAATGTCCCACTCAAGTACCAGCTCCACCTGCAGGGCAACCACCACCACAGCTCTTTCAGAACCTGATGAAACACCTCACTCTTCCATCACCACTTATCTCCAGCTCTCTCTCTTTAGCTAGGATTCCACCTCCAAAAATTCTTTGATATTCAAAATCTGTTGACCCACTCCCTTCTCATGTCTTTTTTTCTCCTTCCAAATGTATTTTGGGTTCAATGATCCATCACTGTAACTGCTCCCTACCTTGCACAAAATCCATTTCCTGTCTCTATCCCCCTTCACTCTACTCTGGGCAAACCCCAATTCTAGTTACACTCAATTCTCTGTCTTTCTGTGGTTGCACAGTTGAAAATGCCTGGAGAGGATCACATACCCATCCCAAAGACTGTTCTCACTTTAAATCGTGACCATTAACCTCAAGTGAGCCTTCATTTCATTCCCCAAATCTATTCACCCTTCTCTTCTTCTAAGTGACTATTTTGTCCTATTTCCTCTCTCTAAACTTCCAACACTGCTTCTTGTTATCAACTCTCAAATGCTGACCTCACCAACTAAGAAAACAGAAGCAATCAGATGAGAACTTTTACAAGCTCTCACCCTAAGTACCCACTTACCTGCCTTCCCTCCCACTTCAGCGGGTGAACCATGGTAACCTCTCCAGATGTGCTCCAGATCTTATGCCTCCTTGTCTTCTGAAGAGCATTGCTTCGGCAATTCTTTCCTACATTATCATTTTGTGCTCATTCATTCCTCACGTGAATCATTCTTACCAGCACATGGGCTGTAAATTCTCCCATCAAGAAAAAAAGCCCCTCTTGACTCACTCTCTCGGACCACAACTATTAAGTATTTGAAAAGAAGTTTAAGATTAGTCTACTAGCCCTACAAGGCATCGGGACTCATTATACAGCTACTATAACTAAGGAAAGTATGGTCCTGACCGAAGGAACATAACAGAAAACCCACGGCGAGCCATGGCTGTGAGAGATGACACTGCAGGTCAGAGAGGAAAGGAGGGACAATTTGATAAGTGATCCTGGTTCCCATGGTTATTCTGTGGGAGGAAAAAAGGGCAACGGTCCTACCTCATATTATACTCCCAAATCAATTCCAAACGGATTAAACACTAAAATGTTAAAAATCAAACTTTACAAATTTAAAAGGAAATACAGGAGGGTATCTTTCCAATCTTGGGACAGGTTTCTTAAACAAGACAGAAAAATGGTAACCATAACAAGAAAAGTTTGAGACATTTGATTACTATAGAGAAAGTCTGTTCATCAAAAGATATCACGAAAAATCAGACAAGCTGCAAGTGTGGAGATGTACATGCACATGACCAACCATACTAGTTAGAATCCAGAATATGTAAAGGAGTCCTACAAATCAGTCACCAAAAATAATTCAATAGGAGAATGGGCAGAAATACATAATCAAGGAGACGCCCAGAAGAAACCTAGATGGTAGAATAGATGGCAGTATAATATACTTTTTTTTAACTTGTATTTCCATTACTAGATTCAAAGTATTAAAAAATAATAGTGATCTTAAAGTATACATTGAAAAGAGATGACAGTGCTGCTATGTGTTATATTTTGGCATTTGCCTCTTTTATTTTACCATTCTGTCATTAGTTCATTGGGTAGAACTTCAGTCTTTTGCAAATCTAAGTTATGAGCCAAGAGTATATATGAAGTATTTAAAAAGAACACACAAATAACTATAGGAAAGAATTTAGCTCACATAAATATGACTGTGATACATTATTTTGTTTAACTATTAGAATCATGTCAAAATTCTGTCTTAGTAGTTTGCCAAGATGCAACATTAATAAAATTCATGATAACTGTAAAAAAAAAAAAGAAAGAAACCTAGGTGGTAGATAAACAAGTGAAAAGAAGCTCAACCTCACTATTCATCAAAGAACTGCAAATTAAGACTATAATTTACAATCATGATTACAGGCAAAATTTTAAAGTCTGACAATGACACACCAGTCACAGGAAAGCCATACAGTGACAGTGGGAGTGTGAACTGGCCCAAATACCTAGGGATGTCCTTGGGCATTCTCTTCTAAAGTTAGCAACCGTGAGCTCCTGAGCTGGCATGGCCAGTTCTCGTGTACATACCCTAAAGAACCTCTTACATCAGTGCACGAGGTGAACAGGAGGGTGTTCACAGCAATGCAGCTCATAACTGCAAAAAGCTGGAAACAACCATGTCCATCAAGAGGAGACTCAATCAAGTATGGTGTATTCGTAAGGCTGAGTCTTACACAGCAGCGGAGAGTTAACAAGCCACTCCGTGCACAACCGTGTGAGGGACTCCTGGAAACACACTAGTAAGTGAATGTCACTGTTGCTTAAATAGCTCAAAAATGAGCAAAATTAAACAATATATTATTTAAGTATTTACCTATATGTTAGATATGAGCTAAAATTCTGAAAATGAAAGGAAATAATACAACATTAGTGATTATCTCTGGGTAGGAAAAAGATGGAACAAGGGAAGAATATGATATTAGATGCAAGTTACTATTCTGTTTTAGTTTTCAGGTTGAGTGGCAGGGTCACTGGTACTCATTAGAATACTATGTTTACTATATATTTATATTATATATTATTTGTATATAACAAATATATTATTAAAAATGGGTTAAAAAGAAAAGGATCTTTCAACAGTGGGTCTAGAGGGAACATACCTCAACATAATAAAGGCCATATATGAAAAACCCACAGCTAATTAATACCCAATGGTGAAAAACTGAGAGCTGTTCTTCTAAAATCAGGAATAAGACAAGGATGTCCATTCTTGCCATTTTTACTTCATGTAGTACCGATGTCCTAGCCACAGCAATTGGACAAGAAAAAAAAAAAAGGCATCCAAACAGTAAGGAAAAAGTAAATCTGTCACTATCTGCAGATGGTATGATACAGCAGATAGTAAACCCTAAAGACTCCACCAAAACACTATTAGAATAAATGAATTCAGTATAGTTGTAAGATAACAAAATTAATATACAGAAATCTGTTGTTTCTACATACTAATAACAAAGTAGCAGGAAGAGAAATTTAGAAAGTAATCTCATTTATAACTGCGCCAGAAAGAATAAAATACCTACAAAGAAACTTAACCAAATTTGTGACGTGTACTCTGAAAACTATAAATCACTGATGAAAGAAATTGAATATGACATCAATAGAAAGATATTCCATGCTCATGGACTGGAAGAACAAATTTCTCAAAATGTCCATACTACCCAGAGCAATCCACAGATGCAATAAGATCCCAATCAAACTACCAAAGCATTTTTCACAGAACTAGAACAAATAAATACTAAAATCTGTACGGAACCACAAAAGACCCCAAACAGCCAAAGCAATCTTGAGAAAGAAGAACAAAGCTGGAGGTATCACAATCCCAGACTTCAAGATATACTACAAAGCTACATTAATCAAAGAGTAAGGTACTGGCACAAAAAGATATCGATATCTATATCTATACCTATCTATATCTATATCTATCTATATCTATCTATCTATATAAATAAATAAATGGAACAGAATAGAAAGACCAAAAATCAACCCATATTTACACAGTCAATTAATCTTTGACAAAGGAGACATGAATATACAATGGGGAAAAGACAGTTTCTATAAAGGTTGCTGGGAAAACAGAACAGCTACATGCAAAAGAATGAAAGTGGACCACATTTTTACACTACACACACACACACACACACACACACACACACAAACCCACCTCAAAATGGATTAAAGACCTAAATGTGAGACCTAAAACCATAAAACCCCTAAAAGAAAGCATAGGCAGTCATGTTGAACAGGAGGCTTAACAAAATTTTTCTAGATGTGTCTCCTCGGAAAAAGGAAACAAAAGCAAAAATAAACAATTGACAACTTCACCAAAATAAAAAGCTTTTGTACAGCAAAGGAAACCATCAACAAAATAAGAGGCAACCTACGGACTGGGAGAAGATATCTGCAAATGATATATCTGATAAGGGGTTAATATCCAATATACAGATAGAACTCATACAACTCGATAGCCAATATATATATAGAACTCTTACAACTCAAAACCAGAAAAACCAAATACTGCTATTAAAAAATGGGCAGAGGACACGAATAGACATTTTTCCAAAGAAGACATACAGATGGCCAAAAGACACATGAAAAAATATTCAACATCACTCGTCATCAAGGAAATGCAAATCAAAACCACAAGGAGATAACCTCAGACTGGTCAGAATGGTAATATCAAAAAGACAAACAACAGCTGTTGGCAAAAATGTGGAGAAAAAGGAATCCTTGTTATTGTGCTAAGTGAAACAAGTCAATCAGAGAAAGACAATAATCATATGATCTCTCTGATATGAAAAATTTGAGGGGCAGGGCAGGGGGTCGTGGGGGTAGGGAACGCTTGTGCACTGTTGGTGAGAATGTAAATTGGTAGAGCCCTTGTGGAAAACAGTATGCAGGTTCCTCAAAAAATTAACAGAACTACCACATGATCCAGTAATTCCACTAAAATGAAAACACTAATTCAAAAAGATATATGGGGGTGCCTGGGTGACTCAGTCAGTTAAACGGCCAACTCTTGATTTCAGCTCAGGTCATGACCTCAGGGTCCTGGGATCAAGCCCCACATCAGGCTGTGCACTCAGCAGGGAGAATCTGTTTGAGGATTCTCTCTTGCTCTTTCCTTCCATACTCCCCACCCCCCAACTCTCTCAAATACATAAATAAATCTTAAAAAAAAAAGATCTATGCACTCTTATGTATATTGCAGAATTATTTATAATAGCCAAGTTGTGGAAACAAACTAAGTGTCCATCAATAGATGACTAGATAAAGAAGATATGGTATATATATACACACAATGGAATACTACTCAGCCATAAAAGGTATGAGATCTTGCCATTTGTGACAACATGGATGGACCTAGTAAGTATTATGCTAAGTGACAGAAGTCAGACAGAGAAAGACAAATACCATATGGTTTCACTTCTATGTGGAATCTAAACAGAATCAGACCCATAAATACAGAGAACAAACTGATGATTGCCACAAGGAGGAGGGCTGGGAGATGGGCAAAATGGGTACAGGGAAATGGGAGGTCCAGGCTTCCAGTTATGGAATGAATAAGTCATGGGACAAGGTACAGAGAGAATACAGTGAATGGTATTATATGGTGTTGTGTGTTGACAGGTGGTGGTTACATTTGTGGTGAGCACAGAGTAAGTACAGACTTATCAAATCACTATGTTGTACACTGGAAACTAATGTAACATGTGTCAACTATACTTCAACTTAAATGAATGATTGAAGGAATAAATGAATGGATCTCAGGCTCCTTCTTTACATTCAGGCTCTTACCAGCTATGTGACCGTGGGCCAATCTCTCCAGCTTGAGTTTCCCCAGGTACAAATGGAGATTATACATCCTGGGATTTGTGTGGCGATCAAATGAGACAAGGCACAGATAGCACTTAGCACAGTATATGGCACATAGTAAGATGTTAGCCATCACTACTCTGAGTCTGCTGCTATTGCTACTTCTAAACAGCAACTGTTTTCTGAAGTGCTTTCAAGATATTGGAGTTGAAGCGATTTCATTAACCATTAGAAAAATGGGTCTACAATGCAGGAGATACAGAGTGGGAAGTCATCAGTAATATATAATAGTTGAAACCACAATAGTGGAGAAGATGGACACAGGGGAAGCTCAGAACAGTAGTACGCCAAGACAGATGAAAGGGAGAAGCTCTAGAAAGAGACTGAGAAGGAACTGGATGCAGAAGAGACTGGTGACCTGGAGGCAAAGTCAGGAGGGAAGGTGGCTAGTGGCATTAAATGCTGCACAGGTAAAATAAAAACTAAAGACTACCCTGGATTTGGTAATGAGAGGCTTGCCATGGACCTTTACAAGAGCAGTTTCCATGAAATGGTGAAGAAGCAACAAGAGTGCAATGGAGGAAGGCATGAGTAGGTGAGGGAATGGACACTGGAGGAAAGAAACTCTATCAGGAAGTTTAGAGATGAAGAGAAAAGTGAAAGAGTGGGATACGTTGGGGGAAGGGAGGCCTAACACTGTTTCTAGGAAGAGGGAAAAGAAGATAAAGGTCCAGGATGACAGATGACCACTGACTGGGTGAGGCCTTGGAGAAAGGAAGAGGCGATACCCTGGACCCTGGTAACAGAAAGGTGCAGAATAATGCTTCTCAGACTTTCACGTGCATATGAGTGACGTGGGGGGTTAGTTAAAATGACTCTGATTCGGAAGGCTGGGGGTCGGGCCTGGGATTCTGCATCTCTAACAAGCTTGCAGGAGATACTGATGCTACTTGCCCACAGATTGCACTCTGAGCAGTACGGGTGTAGACCATCTCTTCCTCTGTCACAGAAATGCAGGTAAAGGGAGCTCATAAAGGGAGACAAGTTGTGAGGATTTTGCTATATACATATTGAAGCCAGCTGGGATGAAGATGGCAGGTGGGATAAAAAGAAAATCAAATGAGTCAGGTATTCAAGGCTTTGGTGACTGTTAACACGCCTGTTCCCAGGAGGACTACCAGCAAAGGTAGTAGTCTCTCTCATTAGAGAGGACTCTGTACTGGAAAGAGGTCAAGAGAAGAACGAAACACAGAGGACAGAGTAAAGCTGAGTGGCTAAGAGGGATGAGCAAACAATGAGAACTGTAACTGGGGAGTAATTTTGGATAATTACACGAAGGAGGAGCTGAGAGGTAAACAGTACTGACAAGAACAGTCAAGCACTCAGCTGAAACCAGAATCTCACGGAAGAATAATAATAATGTATTTTGTGGATTACTGTTTCAAAATGATTTGCCACTGTCCAATTAGTCTTCAAAGAGAAAAGGCTGACGGAAAATGACCAGGGCAAAATGTGCCTTCACTAACACTTTTAAGTCAATAGAGATTAACAAAAGTTAAGATGAAAGATATCCAGATGGCCAACAGACACATGAAAAAGTGCTCAACACCTCTCATCATCAGGGAAACGCATACCAAAACCACAGTGAGGTATCACTTCGGACCTGTCAGAATGGCTGGAATCAAAAAGGTAAGAGGTAGCAAGTGTTGACAAAGATCCAGGAAAAAGGAAACCGCGGTGCACTGTGGTGGGAATGTTTGTAAACTTGTGCAGCCACTGTGGAGGATAGTAGGGAGGGTTCTTAAAAAGTTAGAAATACTGGCAATCCCACTTCTGGGTTTATATGAAGAAAATGAAAACACCAATTTGAAGAGATCTCTGCATCCCTATGTTCACAGCAGCATTATTTACAATAGCCAAGATATGGAAGCAGCTCAAGTGTCCAGCAATAGATGAATGGGTAAAGATATGGTGTAGATATACAGTGGAGTATTACTCAGCTGTAAAAAAGAATGAGAGCACACCATCTGTGACAACATAGATGGACCTAGAGGGTATCATGCTAAGTGAAACAAGTCAAACAGAAAGACAAATACCATATAATTTCATTCGTTTGTGGAATCTAAAAAAAAAAATAAAACAAAACACAGAGTCCCAGATATAGGAGACAGACTTTGATTCCCACCAGAGGGAGGGGTTGAGGAGCGGCTGAAATGGGTGAACTAGGTGAAGGGGACTGAGAGGTACCAACTTCCAGTTATATAACTAGTCAGTCACAGGCATGCAAAGGCCAGCATGGGGAGTAGAGACAATAATATCGTAGTAACTTGGTATGATGATGGATTGGAACCAGACTATCATGGTGAACATTTAGTAATGTCTATAAACGTGGACTCACTGTTGTGCACCTGAAAGTCATACAACTTTGTATGTCAACTACACTTTATGATAGAGTTAACTAAATTTAAAGTGGACAAGTCTTCCCCTTCCGTACTTTAAATACCAGTCTTCACATATTGTTGGATTACCTAAATATTTAAAGTCCCTGTGGGTACATTAAAGTACAAACTCCTTCTAGGAAAGAAGCCGTAATATGAAATCCCCTATTTTGAACGTGCCATCTTATCATAAAAGGAATACAACTATAAAATTTTGAGATGGCATTTCATAATTTCAATATTGCACACCTTCCTTTTTAAAAGACTCTCAAGTTGCTGCAGTTAGTTTAAAAAAGAGTAGATCTGTTCCTAGAGTCCAAACTGAGAGGCAGACGTACTCCCCCCGGCCCCCACTGCCCTCTTGTGTTCTCAGATCATTCACCCAGGAGCAGTGGCCGCCCTCCCATGAAGCTGCAGGCCTCCCTGCATCTACTAGGATTTACTAGCACCTCCTTGCAAGTCTACTAGGACAGGGTTTACTAGCGCGGGCTCTGAAGCACCATGCCTTATAGGTTAGAAGGTGCGCAAGACCACAGCCGTCCTTACCCCTTCGCTGGTTTTCTGCAAGTCTGAAGTCGTGTTCCTTGTGTCATTGCCGGCGTCTCCACCCTCAGAGCTGCTTTTGTTTTCCTCTTCTTTGCAGTCCTTGTCATCTTCATCTCCTGGAGATTTCCGGGACTGTTTAGAGGATTTCTAAACGTTTGGACAAGTTAAAAATTATAGTCAAAAGCACAACTCCAATGCACATGTGTAAGGAAGAAAGGCAGCAGTGGCTGACTTACATCCAGTCATGGGGCTCGCTACAGGGCATACAGCACAACAGGGCAGTGTGCCGAGGCTGGGTCAGGTGACCTGGGAAAGACTGCGTCACCTCACTGGGCCTCAGCATAACCAGCTGGAAAAGGAGGTACAGGTGCACTCAATGACCTGTTTGTTCTTTCCAGCAGTGCAATGATAAAAGCAGAAAAGATAGATTCGTGTCCCCAGGGCACTGCCAACGGATGAATGACAGCCGGATGGACAGCATGGTGCCACCTTTGGGGGCTACCGGGCTACAAGGCTTCCCTGCATTTCACAGTAGAAACTCAGGTCCAGAGAGTGAGCTGAACTTGCTAAGATAACAGATGAATATTCATGTTAAGACACCTGTTGAAGCTGCCTGGTTAAGAGCAGACAACATTTATATCACCATGTGATAGAAACTAACTTTAATCTTATAAATTACAGATGGTTATTCAAGAGCCAGAAGGAACTGGCCCTTTTTTCTTATCACCTTGCCTTTGAAATCAAGATGAACTCTAAGGAAGATGAAAATACAGTTCTAGTTTACAGCCAGAGTTGTTTTGCAGAAAGCATTAAAATGATCAAAAGCCGGCCCTGCCGTGCACCCGTGAAAAAGTTTTTACTTTTTACTTTATTTTTTTTACCATTTCACTAACATGTCCTCTCGGGAATTTTGAGAACCTTTAAGCACATGGCAAATAGGAGCTGAGGCAAAACTAATTTAGCCATGTCACTTTTGGTTTTCCAGAAATGAATTAGCAAATTGGAGCTTCCTCAGACAATCAATATTTTAAATCCAACTTCCAAAGAGAAAATACCTTCTAGCTATGTGATGGAGCATGTAATTACATTGCTTCTATTTTACTTAACTGAAACCACCAACCAAGCCCAAAATGTCAGTTTAAAATACAGTCATCTTTACTTTTTATAGGAAGGAAAAGCAGAGATTTAATAATCCAAATATGGAATGTCTACAGGTAAAGCTAAGATCAAGTATGACAATACAGAAAGCAAACTACTTTTTGTTTTCCTAGTAAATACAGTATAATTACTGAAATGTAGGAACTGGTTTATAGTAATTCCCAAGTAATAGTCTCTCACCTACAGTTTTTAGAGGTAAATATACACAACTCCCTAAAGTTCATAATGCTTACCAAGGATCCTAACGAGCAACCTCACTGTGAATCTCTAAGTACTATAGTTCAGCACTCGGACCAGAATTAGGGCAGTACTGAAGTTCTGCTCAAGGATTACATGCAGTACTTGAAGAAATCTGGCTGCCTGGCTAGATTTGGTAACACGGCAAAGCACTTACTGTGCTGCAAACTCAGATCATGGCAATTCTTGTAATTCTGGGAAAGGACCCTCCAACTGTTTCAGCACTATAGTCTTGAATTGCTGCTGTGTCCAACTGTTGCCACCTTTTTTTTTTTTTTTAACTAAGATGGCTAGTGGTTTAGCAGCATCATCAGTTTACTGTGTTGTGAGGCTCTCTGATTTGCCCTACTTTATATGGTAAATAATGTGCGCGCAAAATATTTTGACCTGTAGTTTTCTAGTATCTGTCATGGCTCAGATATGAATCATTCATATACTTACTGCCAAACAGATATATACATAACTTCCTTCAAATCTGCTTTCTGACTGAGATGTAGTTAAAAGTCTGTGAACCACTGGTTTTCAGTGGTGAAGGAAGATTAGTCAACCTTAAGAAGTAGATTTAAAAAAAGATCACCGTATTCAACAAAAAGGAAACGTCTGGGAAGCCAAAGAGAAAGGAGATTATGTCAGGAAAGTGCTTCTCTACATGTGGTTCCCAGATCAGCAGCATCAGCCTCACCTGAAAATTTAATTCTCAGACCCCACACTCAAGACCTACTCAAACAGAAATTTAGGCAGTTAGGCTTAGCAATGTGTGGCGTTTAACAAGCTCTCCAGGTAATTCTGATGCGTGTTCAAGTTTGAGAACCACTGTGCTAAGTTTCTCAGTCGATATTAAAAACTAAAAATCATTTATGCACTTCTGAAGTTTTTGGGTTTGTGCATAATTTATCTCGACAATAAGTAAAATAGTAAAATGTCAAAGAAATTTAAAAATCATGGTTATTAAGTGATCATGGAAGTTGTGATCTTTGGAAGAAAAAGAAAAAAAAAAGATGATCCCTTAATCTAAAATAGATAAACCTTAGTAAGTGAAATTATGTCTTCACCCCTTCACTGCTTTAAATTATATATCCACCTCAGGTCTGAGCCCCATGACTTCTAGTATTCACAACGAATGAGGAAATAATGACACTGAAAAGCCGCATATCCACACTATCAAATGCCTCAGATACCTCAGGTAGCTTAGGTAATTTAGAAGGGTACCACACATCACACAGCTCAGCAGGAAATCATAAATTAAAAATATCAACTGAATTGGGTATTTAAGTGAAATCCAAACTACTAAAAAAAAAAATTCATCTTAAAAAAAATGCATTGGAAGATACAGTCTGACAAGGAAAATTCTAATTATTTTGTTGTGATTTGCAAACTTTATCCCCATCCAAGAGAGATACCATGTTTCTCACGAGGTACGCCGCAGGAAGTAATATGTAATCATACAGTTTCACCTGTATGCTAGCCGGGTGGATTTTACAGATCATAAAATAAAATGCTAATAATTCAATCAACTCTTGGTACTTGTTTCTTAAGGAGCTGCCTAAGTCTGTCCAGCTACTAGATACCAGAATCTAAAGGGAAATAATTTATCCAAGTAGTCAGTCGTGTGACAGACGAATTATAGTGAAACCTGTACCAATCTCTGGTCTTTAAAGATCTATTTATCTTGCTTTCAGTTTCTAAAGGTGAACAATTTTCATAATCTCATAGTTTGTTCAACTGCATGTCTAAATTACTAAATGAAAAACCTAGACTTTCAATGTGTAAATCTAAGATCATGTCACTCCTCTGTTTAAAGCCTTCAATAAATTATCATTACATTGGGGGAAAATCCAAATTCCTTCACGTGGCTCCCAAGTCTCCATCACTGAGCCTTTCTTTGCCTGCCCTTCTCCCTCTTCATCATGATGCTCCAACCACACTAGTCTTCTTTCAATTCAGGACATGCCAGACCATTCCTGCCTCAGATCTTGGCTGCTCTGCCCCACCCAGACCTCCTCCTCCACTCTTCGTATGAACTTTGCCTCTTCAGAAAAGCCTGGCCACTTTATCTGAACCACGTGCTCTTCCCACTCATTACCTTTAGAGCCCCTCATAATTTATATTTATTATTCGCACAGTCTTTAAAGCAGAAAGACAGGTTAAGAGTCTATCTTTCTCTTTACACAGACTTGTCCTGAATGGTACTGACTCTCCTATATTCCTAAATTCTTCCGAGCTCATTTGGAGGTTCCTGTAGGAGGCATACCTACTCTTGAACCCTTGATGAAAGAACAGTCCTTCTCTGAGAAGCGGTATTTTTAGTGCCAGATCAGCCCTGAAGATGCCCTCACATCTGACGTTACCTGTCTTATTCCCCTTGGCTATCTTCCTGTCTCCAGAGGCAGAGGTCCACAGAGCTGGGATACTTCCATGCGCCCAAGGAATGAATTAAGAATAATCTAAAACCTTAAAGAATATGCACACAACATTAATAACAATGGAAAAGGTTCTCAGTCACCTTTGAAGTGTAGGACTTTTTCCGTTTTGAGCCTGCTTTTTCATTCTTTCTTTTGCCTTTTCCATCTTCTTCTACTCTATCCCCTTCCTCCTCACTGCTTGCATCTGCAGTGTTCCCGCCTTCTCCCTCAGTTTCTGAGGAGCTCTGCTGCTGAATTGCCTAAGAAATAGCAAGATATTGGCTAATTACATTTTTGAAAAAAAACAGAAAAGAATATAGACCGTGAAAAGAATCATTCTATTTTAATCTGAAAGGGTTCAGCTTACTCTTAAGATTTTCAAAATAAAGGGCTGTCAACTTCAATTTTCCCGTGACCACTTGACTTGAACCCTCTTGGGTAACAGAATTACATTTAATCCAAAACATTACTGGAGCTAAAAAGAATTCTGATTTCAAATAGATGGAGGGTAACTACTAGTATAAAGGACATGTAAGAAAGACCCCAAAGAGAGTTAAAAACCAAAGAAATGAGATCTAACAATGAAGCAAACCATTACCTGGTACCCAGTAAACTTCACTCCCGGGTTATTCTCTATTTCCCACAATCCTTCATTAAATCCTTTCCGTTTGTTTGACTTTCCAAACTTGTCTTTGTATTCCTTATAGGGAAAAAGGTCTTTCGGACCTAAAAATGCACTGCAGAGATATATTAGAAATAGAATTGATACTCTGACCTTCAAATATAAGCTATTTTTAATATTAATATCAACTAAGGTATCACAGTATATTTTAGTAAACAAATAAAAAGTATACATAAACCCTCTGAGTTGGGCACATATCATAAAATAGTTTACATATATATGGGGCGCCTTGGTGGCTCAGTCAGGCTAAGCATCTGACTTCAGCTCAGGTCATGATCCCAGAGTCCTGGGATAGAGCCCGTGTTGGGCTCATACACTCAGCAGGAAGTCTTGTTTCTCCTTCTCCCTCTCCCTCTGGCACTCCCCCCGCTCATACTCTCACTCTCTAATAAATAAAACCTTAAAAAAGTTTATACATATACTTCAAGGCAGAAAAAATGGATAGCTGGCTATATAAGCCAGCAACTCTAGACTGTGTTACTCTGATTTTACTTTTAAATTACCAATTCATTTTTTGTTTTAAAACTTTTAGTTACACATGTAGTTTTAAAGATGTCCAAATGTTAACCACTTAAATCATCATCTTAAACTAAGACTTATTTATGTTAACCTTCCGTGGGTAAAGGTTTTGTGAGATTTACAGAAAAAATACAAACACTGGATTAAAAAAGTGACTTTAACTCTATATATCACATTAGTGTATTTATTCACTATTATTTCCATAAATTAAAAAATCATGTTAGTGATTAATGAGGCACAAACAAGAAAAAAATCAGATATAGCAAATAGAATGTTATGTAATTTAAACTTTATCCTAATTTAATCATAACCAGAAAAAGAAAATGAGTTTAAATAAATCCTGGGACTGGCTAAGAGATCTGAGCATTCAAACTAGAGTCTTCAGCATTATCGCCTATATTATTTTTTTAAATTAACACATAATATTATTATTTGTTTCAGGGGTACAGGTCTGTAAATCATCAGTCTTACATAATTATCACCTACAATATATTAACCTGTGAATGAGATGGGAGAGGTCCACATCCTGGCTGACAACCAAGAAGCTTACATTTCAAACTAAGATTCATAGACCCTTCTGCCCGACAAATCTGACTGAACATAAACCGTGTGTCAGGCACGGTTGACGTGCTGTGGATTCTGCAGGGAACAGATGGATGAACATCTCTACCCTCATGAAGCACACATTCTAGGAGTGCAAAGAGGGTTTGGACAAACAAAAGAAAAAACACAGTACCGTGCGCTAACATAAATAAAGCAGAGAAGGGGGATGGCAAGACTGGGGGTGGATTTGGTCATTTCAGATACACCGATTGTGTAAGACCTCCCTGGCACAAGAGCTGAGGAAGCAGGCTGTGCAATCTTCTGGGGGAGAGGGAAGCCAACTTAAGAAAGAGTGAGTACAACCAGCCCCAAGCTGGGAGTGCCTGCCATGCTGAAGAAACGAAGAGGCCAGCGTGGCTACGGTGAGAGCAGGATGAGAGGAGGTCAGAGAGGGAACCGGGTCAGGGCACAGGTTACATGGGGCTTTGAAGGCCGCTATTGAGGCTCAGAGTCAGATGGGCAACCGCGGAAAGTCTGAGAAGAGATGTGATGATGTGTGTTTTAACAGGATCATTCTGGCTGCTGTGCTGAAAAGAGACTGAAGAAGTGGGCACGAGGGTCAAAGCACGGAGACCAGTCAGCCCATCAGAGTAATGACAGTGACTCGGGCCAGGGTGTGCGTGGTGCAGTGGGTGAAGGGCTGCTGGATTCTGAACCCACGCTCAAGAGCCGATGTGACTGTTCCTGGGCTGGAGATGCCATGTGAGAGAAAGGAAGGAGGTGAGGCTATCTCCAAGATGTCAGGCTGAGAAACGAGAAAAGAGGTGGCATTTACCGAATTGAAAGATTTTTGAGAGAACAAGTTTTGAAGGTGAAAAGCTCAGTTTGAGATATTAAGTTTGAAAGCCTCGTTTGACGTCCAAGTGAGGAGGTCAAGTAGGCAACTGGAGGCATGACTCTGGAACTCAGGGGGAAGGTCTGAGCTAGAGATACCAAAGCTCTGCGACTGTGAGGTAACAGTTACTATTGATCTTTATCAATTCCATTTTCTGGGCCATCCTCTCAGGTCCCCTCCCTCTTCAGAAGCTTTGTACTATTGCTTGTTGCCATTGCTCAATAAACTTTGTTTCCCACTAAAATATATATACTTTATACATATATATGCCACAAAAATAAACAAACAAATAAATAAAAAATTCCATTCCATTTTCTGATTGGATCTTAGTACCGATTCCTCATTGCCTAGCTGATCAAAACTTCAAGTTGATAAAAATACCTGGGGAAGCTTTCTGGCCCCAACCACCAAAACTCCCTAGCCATTTAATTGCTTGGTCAACATGATTCTATCCTATTGAATCCAGACATAATTTATTAGGTTACTGGACATTTTAATCAAAGTCATGTCACTGTCTTTTTTTTTAAGATTTTATTTATTTTTTATTTATTTGTCAGAGAGAGAGAGAGAGAGAGAGAGCGAGCGAGCACAAGCAGGCAGAGGCAGAGAGAGAAGCAGGCTCCCCGCTGAGCAAGGAGCCTGATTTGGGACTCAATCCCAGGACCCTGGAATCATGACCTGAGCCAAAGGCGGTCGCTTAACTGACTGAGCCACCCAGGCATCCCGTCACTGCCTTGCGTGACAAATGGAACATGAGAAAGAAATGGACTTTGGGTATGTTCATTTGACTTTTTGAGAAGTTTGTCACACATTAGACTATGGTTTTTGATCTTCCTCTAGCAACCAACTCTGCATGTAGGAATTAACTATTGGCGAAGCTGCTGAGGGTCCCATCAGCTGCTGCTGCTAACCAGAGCTTGCCTGTACTTTACTGAGGCAGGGTTCATGGCTCCAATGGCCATGGCAGCTGCTGCCAGAAACAAGAGCCCTGAATGAACTGTTCTAAAACAATGTATTTTTGACACACAACCTTGTTTTTTCCTAGATTATAGAAAGATAATTCTGCAAATCAAATTTCCACCCAATTGGTTAACTTTCCTGCATGTTTCACAAGTCTGAAAGTATGGGCCAGAAAATAAAATTGTTCAAAGCTCCATGCTCTAAGGATGTTATTTTTTTTTTTTTTAAAGATTTTTTATTTATTCATTTGACACAGACAGAGAGATTACAAGTAGGCAGAGAGGCAGGCAGAGAGAGAGGAGAGAGGAGGAAGCAGGCTCCCCGCTGAGCAGAGAGCCCGATGTGGGCCTCGATCCCAGGACCCTGGGATCACGACCTGAGCCGAAGGCAGCGGCTTTAACCCACTGAGCCACCCAGGCGCCCTAAGGATGTTATTTTTTTTTCGTCCTGGATAAGGCTGTCCTGAAAAGTGTCCAAACTGTAACTGCTGGGGTTGTTGTATGGAGCAGAATACAGGGGCTCCAGTGACCTGTCTGGGCATTAGCATAAACTCTAGGCAATGTTCTGAGGAAAATTCTAGCCTGCTTGGGGGTGCTCCTTTGGCTGACCAGCACATAGCTTTCTTGTTAAGTTCCTCAACTTTCATACACTTTTCCCCCTTTCATTTATGTCATTTTAATTTAATTTAATTTTAATTCACCCAACAGCCATTATTTTAAACACTTACCATTGGCCAGGCACTGTGCTAAGCACTGTGTCCACAGAAGTAAGCAACCCTCACACGATCTCTGCCTCCACAGAGAGGCTGAACATTAGGTCCATGCCGGGCATACAGCCTCAGGGGCACCCAATACCTAATAAACACTCGGCTGAAACAAACTTATGGCAGGTTTTGTGAAGTTCATTTTCCTCTAGACGTTTCAAAATCTACCTCTGGATGATCAAACTAGCAAAAAATTCACATATGGACTATATGATACTGCTCCTTGGTAGAACTGCGTTTACTGAATTGAGCCTTGGAATGATGCCATTGGCGTATATTAAGGATGATGTAAAAAACAGCTCTGCGAAACCCTTCACATTGTTCACTGGAATGATCCTATTACATTCACCAGCGATACACCACATGGCAAGTTCTTTAGTTCTACAGTGCTTTAAGAAATGCCTAGAAAATGTTTACTAAGTAAATAAAAGTGACCACATAATGTCAGTAAATGGTTGATTTGTCTTATATAGTGGAAATGTGATAATCTTTTTTATTAAATCCTGCCTGGTCCCAGGAAATAGGTCCTACAGAAAAAGCACAATAATAGTACAGGATGTAAACTGGAAACAGGAATGGGGCAAATAGAAAAATATGTATCGTAAAGCCTTTTGCACTTATTAAAGGTAAAACATTGATCTCTAAACTTTCTAGCAATCTCTATGGAAGAAAACATGGTAAGGTACATAGTATGTACACAATGTCTTTTAGATGAAAAGAAAATAAAACCAACTTTCTGAAAGAAACAAAACTATTTCTCACATGAAGCCAAGAAATAAATATGTCTTAAGGGCCTTCTGTCTCCTGGCTAGCTCTCTTTCTTTTTTAAATTTTTGTCTTAATTTTTTAAAAAAGATTTTATTTATTTTTATTTATTTAGAGAGAGAGAGAGCATGAGTTCGGGGAGGGACAGAGGGAGATGGAGAGAGAGAACCTCTAGCAGACTCCACTGTGAGCATGGAGCCCAGTGCAGGGCTTGATCTCATGACCCCGAGATCATGACCTGAGCTGAAACCAAGTAGGATGGATGCTCAAGCAACTGAGCCACCCAGGTGCCCCATGGCTAGCTCTCTTTCCAGATAAGAATGAAGAAGATGCCAGAGTGGCAGAGACCGCAAGGTAAGAAAAAGTTCATGCGTGGCTCTACTACTTCAAATTAACACAAGGGAGGACCCTGAATTTTAAGACTTGTAAAAGACATTTTTTAGCTTTCCCTCACATATGCAGTTCCTATTCTATCTATGTCCTTGCTCTGACTGACCATAAACATTTTTATTGTGTCAAGACTGCCATCTCCTAATATCTACTCTCTTCTTTTATATTAATGGATTACTCTTTCCAATCATTTCCCCATTAAGAGTTGCCCAGCTAGAGGCTAAGTTTCCCAATTCCTGACAGCAACACATGGCCACATGACCAAGGTTTTGCCACTGCAGTGAATGCAAGTGTAAGTGACACATGCAACTTCCTTGTCATTTCCTTACAAGGAAGTTACCTGTTCTTCATGTTTTCTCTTTTCCCCTTCCCTCTACCCGTCAGATGCACAGATGCTGCTAAGCCCCATTTTGTTTGTTTTTAAATAAGCAGACAAGAGCAACACTCCAGGGAATGGCAGGACAATGTGATAGAAGGAACCTGGGTCCCTAGAGCAGAGTAGTAGTCTACTCACCTCCATCTACCTGCCTATCTCTGGTTTGTTTCAAAGAAAGAAAGAATTTTCTATATTATTTGAGACACTGTATTTTCAGGTTCCTTTATTTAACAGTTTAGCCTGTACTCTAACCAATTCAATTTAAAAACCTTATTAAGGTGGTATGTTTGCTTCAGAGTTCAACAAATTGAAAGAGCCTGAGACAACATAACTTTGTTGTATGAAGTATAAAAGGAAGAAGTTTCTCTAAAAAGGAAATATACAAGAGCAACAAAAGAAATTTACTGGGAGTGGTAAGGAGACTACCCTAGGACTTAAAAGTGTCCTAGATTTTGGGTGATGTCCAACATTTACATAGAAATAGCATTCGAAAGCAAAATCAATGAAAAATCTTCACATTAAGAAACATACATTATTAAGCTTGGTAATTTTATACAATAGTGATCCTTTTAATAACATGTAAAATGTCATAGAACAGGTATAAACATTGTAGTCTAGTAGAGCCAAATTAGAATTGCTGAAGCTTTAAGTTGTTTTGTTGACTTACGTTTCATGGGTGCCAAAAAAGAAGATAGGATACTTGTTTGCTGGGGGCTTCACAGCTCCCTCTGGGAGTTCATCAATCTATTAAAGATAAATTTAGTTATTAAATATTCAGTGAAATCATGTAAAATAGCATAGCATGATATAAACATTTTCTGATAATTTCAAAATAGAATTATTCTAATCAAAATCCCAATAATTTTTCTTTTTTGAACCTTAGAAATGATTCCAAAGTTCCTGTTTGGCCTACCACATGGAGAATAACATTGTAAATTGATTACAACCATTACAATACATAATCAGGAGCCAAAACTACTCATTTCCTTTGACTCAATAGAATTACTGCTGGGAATCTGTCCTAGCGAAATAATCAAAAAGAGTATCAAGAACAAAAAACCCAAAAGATGCACTTTTTGGAGATGACAGTGAATTCTCTCTCTCTCTCTCACTCTCTCTCTCTCACACACACACACACAGTGCTGCAAGATAAGAATATTATGGAAAATTAACTCAAAAAATTATTATATTGTCATTAAAAATTATCATCTCTTGCCTGGACTTTTACAAGTCTCTCTTTCCACCCATTTAAGCTAGAATTACCTTTTTAAATTTCATTTTCTTTTTTAAGTAGCCTCCACCCCAGAGTGGAGCCCAACATGGGGCTTAAACTCATGACCCTGAGATCAAGACCTGAGCTAAGATCAAGAGTCTGATGGCCAACTAATTGAGCCACCCAGGAGCTCCTAGAATTACCTTTTATTTATTTTTATTTCTAAAGATTTTATTTATTTGTCAGAGGAACAGAGAGAGAGAGCAAGTGAGCACAAGCAGGGGGAGCGATGGGCAGAGGGAGAAGCAAGTTTCCTGCTGAGCAAGGAGCCCAGTGCAGGACTCGATACCAGGACCCTGGGATCATGACCTGAGCAGAATGCAGATACCGACTGAGCCACCCAGGTGTCCCTAGAATTACCTTTTAAAACGGACATTTGATTATCTCACTTTCTTCCTTCTAATCGTTCTACAGCTTTTCATTGCTTACAGCATTCTTAGCTGTGCATATGAAACCTCTGGAACTTTTAAAAAAATGTACTTCAGGAGCACCTGCGTGGCTCAGTTGGTTAAGTGTCTGCCTCCAGCTCAGGTCATGATCTCGGGGTCCTGGGATCAAGCCCCATATTGGGCTCTCCTGCCTTGGCCTGCATGCAGCCCCCTGCTTGTGCTCTCTCCTAATAAATAAATAAAATCTTAAAATACACGTATTTTATACACACACGCACACTTCAGTCCTCCCCCAGGGACCTACTGATTCCTATATATAGTTGGGGTTGAGATCCTCTAATAAGTTGGAATTCTTTAGCTATTATATAGTTATATATTCATAATTCCTTGCAGTGTTTCAGGAAATGGTCCTTGACTCACAAACCTCCATCTGCAGCCCAGCCTTTCCTCTGAACTCCTATGACTGACAGGATTATGTTGAACTGCAGGGATGAAATTGCCGATGTCTACAAACAAACCACTTCTATTTACAGGTCCTCCAAGCAGCTTAAGTTGAAGAAAAGGCTATGAGGAGGAGAAGGGGCACACCTGCAGTTCAGAGAGCAAGAGGCAGGGCGTGGTACCCCGTCCCCTGAGAAGCTGTGCAGGCCCTCTTCACTCACACACCGCAGCAGCCTGGCGAAAGCACCACCACACGTTCACTCGGAACCAAAGGAAGCCCATGTCAGAACAGACACTGTGTGTGCAGAGGAAAGAGGAACTTTGAGTCTAGAACATGTAAAGTCCTGCTTCTGATTTAAACTGTGACATCAAAGGTATCACCTCATCTCTTGGGGCCTTGACTTTCACATCTGTAAAATGAGATGGTTGCACTTGGTGACCTCTTGATTTCCTTCAAGTCCTGAAATACCATGGCTTATCTAAAACTGAACTAACTTCCCCTGAATCTGTTTTTGTTTTTTGTCTTAATTATTGGTATAATCTATTACTAAGAAGAAGCCTTCATCTTTTTATTATTTCAAGTCCCATATTCAGTTTTTCATTTAATTCTCCCAGTTCAGCTCCAGAAATGTCTCTCAAATTGATCACCACTCCCATTAGTAAATTTAGTTCCCTAAACAAGTTTTCATGGTCTTTCAACAAGGCCGCTATAGCAGTCTTTTTAAGTATCTCCTTGTCTCCAGCCTTTTCCCTGTTCCTATCAATACCACCCTACAAAGACAGCTTAAAATGAATTAATTTAATTTGAATCAATTCACTAAACATTCAATAATGTGTATGTGTGGTAATATAAGGTAAAAAACACAACATAAAATTTTCCATCTTAACCATTTTTAAATGTACAGTCAGTACTGTACATTGTAATAAACAAAATTCATTGTTGTGAAACAGATCTCCGGAAAGTGAATAACTCTATATTTAGTGGACAAAAAAACAGAACTTAAAATGGAAATACATGTTAAGTATGTGGTGGGCATACTGTTTTTGTCACTCTTATAAAATAACTAAAAGTAAACAATTTAAAAAGAAATCTTTTAAAACTTTCTTTCCAACAAAAATACAACTTTTGGTTAAACTCTTCTTTTGCTATAATGTTATGTAAGTAATATCTACTGCAAAGGTCGCAAAGTAATGGTCCTTGGGCCATTTCTGGCCTGAAAATAAGTTGTTTGGCTCAAACAGTGTTTTTTGTTTTTTAACTGAATTAGTTATCAACACTTTAAAACAGGAAGGTTCACATTAAAATCCAGATTAATAGCTTCTGTGAAAAAAAAATATAAAAGACAGGGATAAGCAAGAATTACCACAAGGCGACAATTCGCCAACATTTTCAACAGTCGCCACCTTTAGACAAAGTATGTGCCCTCAGGTATGTTACAAGTCCATCACTTTCTAGATAATGTAAATGCTTGTGTTCCTTATTTATATTGCTTACCCGGCCCCTTGGAATATGTGAGTTTGTGTCCCTGTAATAAATACTGTCAAAAGTAGTGTAACTGGCCTCACCACTATGCTGGTCCCCCCAGAAAGGTATTAAATGTGTTGACATGTACTCACTGCATTTTATCGAGAGTCTTTGTTTTTAACTCTTTTGAAAATTAATTCTTTGGTGATTTTGGAATAACAAGTTGTTGAAGTAGATACACCTTCCTGAACCAATTAAAAAATGTACCTCCCAGGCACTGTTTTTTGGCTCCTACAGTGAATAGCAAGTGGCAATAGAACTTTATCTTCAGAGGTTGTTTTCTCTACTGTTTCTGTTTTCCTGACTTTGTATTTTTACTTTTGTTTCTGGTTCTTGGCTATGTTTGGTTCTGATTCTGGTTTGCACACAGCCAAATGTTATGCCCTATTACAGGATGATGGTGACCTCTTGCCTTTGGGTATGACATGGCAAAAAATCTGGTGTGTTAGTGCTTTAGTTTGTAGAAGAAGGTCTTGCTTCTATTAGAAAGAAGAAAAGCCCTCTGGAGACCTAGATCAGTGAATGTGTGTATTCTGTGTTTCCTTTAACCTGTACCTGAAGTTGTAGACCTGAAGCCGTACGCTCTCTGTGTTTGTACCTGACAGTACAAACCCCCCTTTTTACCCCTCCTTTTGTGATTTTGAAACATTTTTCTACTCTGGGAAAGGGTCTTAGCAAATTAGATATAATATTCTTAAAATAAAAGAACTCTTTTTATTGGTTTACAGATACTAACATGACTTACAAAAATCTGATATAAAGGAAAGAATATATAAAAATATATTTATATATAAGGTTTATTTTATACTTATACTTACATATAATATAAAGAAATATATAATCTAATATAAATCTAAGAATCCTCAGGGAGAAAAAAAGTGAATGTACAGTACTTTAAATATGGGAACCTTATTGTTCTTTATTTATTTGTCTGCTTTGATCATTACAGAGACACTCAGGGATGTCAGTTAGAGACTAAGCCTCTATCTCTTGGAGCCTACAAGTCTACAGCCCTATGGGAGGGAGGCAACCTCTCATTTCCTAGAAAACCTCAGAGTTTCATCCCTGGCCCTTCACCATTAGTGTTACCTGGGGACTCATTAGAAATGCTAGTTCTCAGTCCAGAACCCTAACCAACTGACTTAGACACCTTGGGAAGTAAGCCCAAGAATCAATGTTTTAAGAGGCCTCCAGCTGATTTTGAATTACATTATAAGATATTCCATCCTCTTGCTGTGGTTCCTGTGGGTGGATTGCCTTCATTTCTTGTGATTAATACAAGTTTCACTATATCTGCAGGATTTTTGCACTGAGATTGCAAAGATGCACCAATGTAGGATTGCTTTCCTAAAGCTTTAAAATGTATAAAATGTCAACATTTCTATTTTTTATTAAAGGAGCACTGTATTATATTTAATGTGGTAACCATCTAAGAAAAAATCCTTCTCACAGAAACTGATAGGTCAGAGGCATCTTATATAAAAAGTCCGAATTTAAGTAATCAAAGTGAACAAATCAGACCAGTGATGATTTTAGTGTAAAAACAACTTTGTCTGGATTTAATCATTGGAGAATGTAATATAAGCAAATGTTTTATTTTCCTAAGAAAAATTTGGGTTGGTTTTCTCATGAAGACACTAATTACACTGGAACTTCTTAAACAGGTCTACTGATATCAAGCTAATATTACTTCCATATAATGTTAAAGATTAAGGAAAATGTAAATGAATTATATTTCTGACAAGCTTCTCTATATCAATGGTAATTATATTCTGTGGTATGGTAGATTAAATATAATTTCCAATAGTTAACTTTAGAAACATTAGACTAGTATTAAATTGAATTAAGTAATGGATAATCTTTGTATCTTTGAATAATTTTTTTTTAAAGATTTATTTATTTGACAGAGAGAGAGAGATCACAAGTAGGCAGAGAGGCAGGCAGAGAGAGGAGGAAGCAGGCAGAGACTGCTGAAATTATTATTATTAATAATATTAATATTATTATTAATTAAAAATGTGACTTCTGAAATTTAAAAAAAGGGGGTGGAGTTTTAAGTGAAGATCTTCTACAATGCTCGTAAACCAAATCCCTTACTTTTTAGAACCTGAGTTTTTCCAGTTGTCAGAGACTGGCTCTTCCTAAGGAGAGGGATGAGGGATGAGTTAATACCAGCACATGCTCCCTCTCCAGAATCAGCAGTACTAATGAGGGACTGCAATAAGTCTCTGGCCTGCCCCCTACAGAGAGCATACCACAAGGTTAAAAGCACTGCATTCTAAGTATATCTCGATCTCTCAAAATTATTTATAATTCTTTTAAAGATAAAATTGTCAAGGTTTCTGAAAGTTTTGTAGAGTAAAAAAATGTCTTTAAGAACTTACTCTGTCAACTAATAGGTGATGGTTTTTATGTACTTAAAGATATTAGGGACTGCTTTTCTAGAGATTTTTTTGAATTGTTATTTTGGAAACTATTCCCATATAGTCATGCTTGTGATTCTTTAACAGTGTTATTTTCAAATATTAAATTGATGAATAATCTGTTTATTAAGCCAAACATAGTCACATTTTAAGAATTCTTTCCCCTTTATCTTGTGCACATTTACATTTTCCATAATGTGCTCTCCTCATCTTACCCTGCATTAAATCTGTTGACTCATTTGTAGAACTCTTTATCTAAAGCCATTTTTAGAACAACATCACAAGTTTTTTTTCTGTCTGTAATTTAACTTCACTATATATACTTTGATACCTAAAATAGTCTTTTTTTCTCTGTATTCTTTTCATTATTCTTTTCTGCTAGTCCCTCAAATCTTTATTGGCATGCTCAAAGAGGCAAATTTGCTTGTCATTTTTTTTAAGCATAGAGACTCCTTTATACTATAACCTCAGAATAGTTTTTTCTTAGTAATCTGTTATTGAAAGTGTTCCATGATATGCTTTCTCTTCTCCATCGTAGTTAGAGAATCACTAATTCTCTCCATGTGCGTGTGTAGGCTTCTTCAGGTCCTAAGTCAATAAGGAAACCTTGATCCTCAAGGAATATTTATTAGGCACCTACCATGTATCAGGCACTGTTTTAGGCATTTGGGCTACTGTGGTGAAGAACACATTTCCCCTGCAGGTTCTTTTTTATTTTTTTAAAGATTTTAT
The DNA here is from genome assembly GCA_002007465.1 of Ailurus styani. NCBI lineage: Eukaryota > Metazoa > Chordata > Mammalia > Carnivora > Ailuridae > Ailurus > Ailurus styani. The sequence goes on from LNAC01000272.1 coordinate 434,922, forward strand.
TTATGTATTTGTGTGAGAGAGAGTGAGAGCATGCACAAGTGAGCACAAGCAGGGGGAGCGGCAGGCAGAGGGAGAAGCAGTCTCCCCGCTGAGCAAAGAGCCTGATGCAGGACTCGATCCCAGGACCCTGTGATCAGGACCTCAGCCGAAGGCAGATGCTTAACCGACTGAGCCACCCAGGCATCCCAGAGATTATGTTCTAATGTGAAGAGGCAAACAAAATACTCAATGTCAGAAAAATGTTCAGAATAAAAATAAAGCAGAATGAGGAAATAGAGAATGACAGGGGAAGAGGTATTGGGGTTGTTTTTTTTTTTAATGATTTTATTTATTTATTTGTCAGAGCACAAGCAGGGGGAGCAGGAGGCAGGGAAAAGCAGGCTCCCTACTGAGCAAGGAGCCCGATGCAGGACTCGAAGGTAGACACTTAACCAGCTGAGCCACCCAGATCCCAAAGAGGTGCTATTTTTTTTTTAAAGATTTTATTTATTTATTTCACAGAGGGAGAGAGATCACAAGGAGGCAGAGAGGCAGGCAGAGAGAGAGGAGAGAGGAGGAAGCAGGCTCCCCGCTGAGCAGAGAGCCTGATGTGGGCCTCGATCCCAGGACCCTGGGATCATGACCTGAGCTGAAGGCAGCGGCTTTAACCCACTGAGCCACCCAGGCGCCCAGAAGTCACATTTTAAATTGAAATGTCTAAAAGTCTGGCATATTCCTTCAACTCTCCCTTAGTCCCCACAGTCTTCTAAGCTACAATCCACATGGGTTCAATTTTGAAAAGGTATAAAATACACTCGTTTTTAGGGTTTCACTTTTATTGAGGTAAAAATTTATATACAGTGAAATACACTGATCTTAAATGAATAGAATTTGATACATCATAAACCCAAATAACCCATCTTAATTAAGTATATAACATTTAAGTCCTCTCAGAAAGCTTCCTCATACACCCTACCAGTTATTTCATGCCCACCAAAGGGAGCCACTTTCTTGATTTCTGTCACCATAGATCAGTTTGCCTGTTCCTCAACTTAAAATTTAAAAAAAAAAAAAAAAGGGAAGAAGTCTTTAATTATTGGCCTCTTCTGCTCAACATGTGTGTGTGTTTTAAAGATTTATCTATTTATTTTTGAGAGAGAGTGAGAGAGAGTACAGATGGGAAAGGCAGAGGGAGAGTAAAACTTAAGCAGAATCCACACCAAGCTTGGAACCTAACACGGGGCTCGATCCCATGACCCTGAGGTCATGACCTGAGCCAGAACCAAGCAGTTGGCTGCTTAACCAACTGCACCAACCAGGCACCCATTCAATGTGTGTGTGTGTGTGTGTGTGTGTTTTTAAAGATTTTTATTTATTTACTTGACAGAGAGAGAGAGATCACAAGTAGGCAGAGAGGCAGCGAGAGGGGGGAAGCAGGCTCCCCGCTGAGCAGAGAGCCCGACGTGAGGCTCGATCCCAGGACCCTGAGATCATGACCTGAGCCGAAGGTAGAGGCTTTAACCCACTGAGTCACCCAGGCACCCCTCAATATGTTTTTGAGATGACTTCACATTACGTAGTTTGTTCTTTTATACTATCAAGGAGTCTTCCACTATATCCATTCACCTGTGGGTGTACTGATGGACATTCGTATTATTTCCAGGTTTGACTATTGTGAATGAAACTGCTATAAACATTCTTGCACTTTTTTCTTTTTTTTAAATATATGCTTTCAATTCTCTTGGATAAATACCCAGGAGCATGATTACAGGGTAAAGCATAAGTAAATGTTTAACTGTGTAAGAAACTGCCAGACTATTTTCCAAAGTGGTTATTGTACCATGTTGTTTTTTCAAACAATATATGAGAGCTCCGGTTGTTCTACATTCAAACCAACAATAGGCATGGCCAGCCCTTTTAATTTCAGCCATTCTAATATTCAGTATGAAGTGGTATCTACTATGATTATCTTTTAACACACCAAGTTGTCACAATACTCTATGCACTGATCCAAAAGAAATCAAAGCATAGGACCACACAAAGATCTGTACAAGGATGTACAACAGCAGCTTTATTCACAATAGCCCAAGTCTGAAAACAGCCACACATTCACCGGCAGGAGAGTGGCTAAACAAACTGTGGTATACTCACACAAGGGAATAATATTCAACAATAAAGAAGATGTAGTGATAATCATACAATAACACGGATGAATCTTAAAAACATGTTAAATGACAGAAGTCTTACATAAAAGAGTAATAGTGGAACACTGCATGATTCCATTTATATGAAGTTCTAGAAAAGGAAAAGCTACTTTATGGTGAAAAAAATCTAAACAATGGTAACTTGGGGGACTCCGGGGTGATGAGGGATTGGAAAGAGGCATGAGAAAATTTTCTGGGACAATGGTAATACCACATATACTGACAGGGGTTTGGGTTACACAGGTGTATAAGCGTGTCACGATTCATCATATCAAACACTTAAGATTTACGCATTCACTGTGTATTAACTTTCCTCAAAAATGTAAATGTTAAATTCCAGTTAATTATATGTATGCCAAAGTGTACAGTATGAAATTCTATGCAAATTAATTTAAATACATAAAAAATAAAGTGGATGGATAGATGGAATGAGAGATTGTTAGAAGGATAGAAGTATGATAAAACAAACCTAGGAAAATGTTAATTGTAGAATCCAGGTTGTAGGTATACAGTGTTTACTTTATATTTTAATTTTTCTATATTTTCAAAATTTTCAGAATACTTTGGTAAAAATATGTAGAAGGGAGAGACTAGGAGAGTAGTAGAGCAAGTTGGTTATATCCTTGTCTTTTAAGATAGGAAGTTAACACTGTCTAGTCAATAAATTAAGATGAGAAAGGAGACTGTTATACTTCATTATAAGTGAAGGCTGACTTGTAAAATTATGTACATGCAATACTTTAGCTAAAACCAATTCAAAAAGAATTTTTTAAAACCACCCAAATGTCAATTACAAAGATTGTACCAATTACACTTCCACCTATAATACTGAGTCCCATATTCCTGTATCTTCACTAATAATGGGGATCTCAATTTGCTATGTGAAAAATGGTGTTCTGTTTTAATTTGCACTTTTTTAATTATATAGGACGTTGAACAACTTTTCATAGGTTAAGAGTTATTTGTATTATGTTTTCTATAAGCTGTTTTACACAACCAATACTCATGCTTCGACTGGGTTGTTGGTCTTTTGTTATTGATTTGTAAAAGCTCATTTTGTGCATATCTGTATCTCGGCCCATTTTCTTTCTTTCTCTCTCTTTTTTTTAGATTTTTTAAAAAATTTATTTATTCAAGAGAGAGAGAATGAGAGAAAGGGGCGGGGGGAGGGTCAGGAGAAGCAGACTCACTGCTGAGCAGGGAGCCCGATGTGCGACTCGATCCTGGGACTCCATGATCATGACCTGAGCCAAAGGCAGTCACTTAACCAATTGAGCCACCCAGGTGCCCTCTCAGCCCTTTTTCTATCATACACTACAAGTGGTTTTTACTCATTTATCATTTGTCTTGATTTCACCTGCAACACTTTTTTGGCCAGCAGAAATTCTCAATTTTTATATAGTAAAAGCTATTAATCTTTTTAGGCTTTAAAGCTTATGGGTTTGTATCTTGCCTAAAAGGCCTTTCCTATTCTCCAAGACTACAAAAAATTTTTTTCTCATATTTTCCTTTGTATCACTTTTGTGGTTTTAATGAATTATTTTCTTAAGCTAGAAATGTGCTTAACTGTGTAAGTGTAGGGAAATCAGGACTCACATAAACGATTACATAAATGAAATATAAATTGCTACAAACATTTAAGAAGTGGATATGATTTCATATACTATAAAATTAAAAACACACATACCACTTGCCTAACAATTCTACTTCTAGGATCCAATCTATTCTATAGAAGAGCATGAGCAAGTAAAAATAAACAAACCAAGATGTTCACCGAGTTCTCCTGCCAAAAGAAGAAACAACTAATGGGCCATCAGTATAGAAATGATTAACTGAATTATGCTGCAGCCATACTAGGCATATCCATAGCCAAGATCTATGTGTATTGCCTTGGAAAGTTAGCAGTATTATCAAGGACAAGTGAAAAGAGCAAGTTGCAGATTAGAAAATGTTAATGGCATCAAATTATGAGTTTGTGTGTATGTATCTAAATCTACCTATCATCTATACACAAACGCTTATATAAGCATAAGAAAACATTAGGAAGGATATAGTGCCAACTCTCATTGCTAGTTACATCAGGGTAGGAGGACTGGTAGTTACAAAACTACATTTCTGAAATTAAAAACAAACAAAAACATTATTTTCTAAGAGTAAAACCATCAAAATATAAATGCTTAGGGTTTGCCCCAGAAAGTCTGATTTCAAAAAACAACTGCAGAATAGAATTTTTATTAGATAAAGAATACCTGGATAATTAAACTTCTCAGACTCAGAAATCTATGTCAGCTGAGGATGACTTCTTTAAACCCATGAGAACCTTGTCTGACTGGATGGAAACAGCATCTTTCCCCACTGCAAAGGAGGTTTGGCACAAGCCTCCAGTTCCAAACCTTGTTTGAATTCCTAGGTAACTGTATTTGTAGAACTTTAGCCTTGCCTTTCGCATTTCCCCAAGCAAGGATTCTTAGCTGGTCCTCCACCAGCGAAACTTTCATAATTACACACAAAACTTTATGTAGTATGTTTTAATAGAAAGAGAACTTATTGCTTCACTCAGATCTTCCAAACCCTGCTTCCCCACCAAAAAACTTAAAGAAAGGTAATCATGTAAAACTAAATTTGGATACTTGTGAATCCAATTCACAAGACTTATGCCAATTTGGGCATATCTTTCATTTTTGGTGTCAATTTCATTGGGTCTTTATGTTGTCAATATAAAATGACACGCACGGTCTGCTTTTTTCCCTTAAATTTTATTTTGTCTGATATAAATTACTGTCGTCTCTCTGCTTTATTCAGGTCTGATAAATAGATCTTTCTAATTTGGGAGTAATTTTTACCTCCCATTATTTTGTGTTAGGTCAGTCTCTTACAAACATTATACCGGATTTAATTTATGGGTCTAAATGGAGAACATCTATGCTTCCAGTATAATGTTTGGCTTTTTATGCCTCTTTTCTCTCTTCATATTTACCTTTATTCTATGAATTAAACTCAAATATCTCAATTTTAATTCTACAAGTGCCTCAAACATTTCAAGGACACTATTAAAACAAAAGTAATTACACAATCATATTAAGACAATGTTTACCTATTTATTCTAATCTGAAACCAAATAAGGTATCTAGTGCCTTCTTCTATCTTCTTCCCTTCCTTTCTCATTATTAATCTTTCTCCCATCTCTTCTCTATTATGTTCCATTGTTTGATTTAATAAATTGCTAATCATATTTCTTGTTACAGTGACTATAAGCAACCACCCAAAGCAAATGCCTTCAAAGGATTAGGAAGAAAGCAAATAGCAGATGAAACAGGATGTCAGTATGGACTACCTGAGTGTCAGTTTTAGCTGCAGACCAAGAATGTGCTCAAAACTTGTCGGGGCGCCTGGGTAGTTCAGTGGGCTGAGCCTTTGGCTCAGGTCATGATCTCAGGGTCCTGGGATTGAGCCCTGCATCAGGGTCCCTGATGAGCAGGGAGTTGGCTTCTCCCTCTCCCTCTGTTCCTCCCCTCTGCTTGTGCTCTCAGTCTCAAATAAATAAAAAAATCTAAGCAAAACAAAACAAAAACTCCTTGTAAACTTTAGCTCTAGAAAAAAAAAAAAGTTGGAGGTAAAGAGTTGATAAAAGGCTCTCCTTTCCCCTAGCACCTTGACGTAGGGAAAAAAAGCTTCAACAAGACCACTTGGAAGAGCTTATGACATGTCTTCTAGAACTAGAGAGTCATAAAAGACCAGTGATTGGGCGCCTGGGTGGCTCAGTGGGTTAAAGCCTCTGCTTTCGGCTCAGGTCATGATCTCAGCGTCCTGGGATCGAGGCCCGCATCGGGCTCTCTGCTCAGCAGGGAGCCTGCTTCCTCCTCTCTCTCTGCTTGCCTCTCTGCCCACTTGTGATCTCTCTCTCTCTGTGTCAAATAAATAAATAAAATCTTTAAAAAAAAAAAAAAAAGACCAGTGATTGACTCAAGACTGAGAAATCTTGAGAAAGAGCACAGATTTCCTGCTGGTTGCTCTCATGGCAGACTGAAACACTAGGACATTGTGGCAGATGATTACACTAGGACTGGCTTGTACCCCCAAATTTTCTTGTGATACAGGATGCAAGTTTTCCATGCACCATTAGCTACAGATAGATAGTATGGGGGTTGTCTTAAATCCTGTTCAAGAGGGCCACCCGGAGGTGAGGGGACCAAGCAGAAAGATGTCCAAGAAGGAGGCAGTTGTAAGTGACTACTCAAAAGAGAGATACAACTCCCTATATCAAGAGAAGTGAAATGAGATAATCTCAGGAATATTGGTGGTAGGATGGTAGGTTGCTTCTAAAATGGCTCCCAATGATCTTTATTTCCTGGTATTCATGGCCTGTGTACTCCTCTCTTGTGTGTGTGCTAGATCTAGTTATTTTCTTCCAATGATCAGAAGATGGCAAAAGTGATAGGATGTAACTTCCAGGATCGGGTTACAAAAGACTGTCACTTCCATCTTTTTGACTCTTCCCCTTTTGTTTTAACGAGGTCTGCTGCCATATTGTGAGTTGCTCTATGTTGAAGCCTATGTGGCAAGGTAGTGAGGGAAGGCTCTAGCCAATAGCTCATGAAGAAATGAGGCCATTAGGCCATTAGTGCAAGAGGAGCTGAATCCTGCCAACAGCTACTGGAGTAAGTTGAGAAGCAAATCTCTCCCCTAGTCAAGGCTTAATATGACTCTGATCTTGTGAGAGGCACAGAGGTAGAGGATCCAGGTAAGCCATGTCTAGATTCCTGATCCACAGAAATTGTGAGATAACAAACATGTGTTGTTTTAAGCCACTAAGTTTTGGAGAGATGTGTTATGTGGCTAAAGATAATTAATACTGGGTGGCTCTGAAGAAACTACAAAAGAATTCATAAGCAAAACAATCAGCTCTAAACAGTCGCCAAGTCCAGACAGCATCAACACCCGCTCACAACAGTCACAGTCAAGTAAGAACTTTCCTACCATCTTTTACTCCACTTCATCCCTAGAGGGCTGCAGAATGCTGGAAGAGCAGTTAGTATGTCAGGTAGAGTCAGAAAAATTAGTTGACCACTCCTCCTTCCCACTGTAGTAGGCCAACCTACTTTAGGAGTTATAAGCTTCTTTGGAAGGGCGAAATTTTGGCTTTAAAGTCTGAACTTTTAAATTATCACACAGAGTTGACCATATTAATTACTGACTTGGTTTGCTTTTGTGACTAGAATTGATCAGGGGCTTTTCATTAGCAGTGAGTGACCAGAATAGTTACAGGATCTTATCCAAAGAGACAGGAATGATGCTAGCATCACAAAATGACTTTGAACACAGAGTAGAAGCAAAACAAAGTTTCAAGTAAGTAAAATGAGGAAAGATGACACAGCAGTTATATCACAGAGAGGAAGAGCAAAGGTGGAAGACCTGTCAAGATGAACACCACATAATGCATGAAGATAAGAGAAAATCAGCCAGGCTAGACCCAACCTTCTGTAAATGGTAGTTTCCCAACCCACAGGCTTCCACAGTGCTCTAGAAGTTCACATAATTAATGACAGTCACGATGTCCATTTTAATTTCAATTTAAAAATCAATAAATATACTTACACCTGTCAGAATGGCCAGAATCAAAAAAGACAAGACATAACAAGTGTTAGCAAGGATGTGAAGGAAAAGAAACACTTGTTCACTGTTGATGAGAATGCAAACTGGTGCAGCCACTGCAAAGGTTCCTCAAAAAATTAAAAATAGAACTACCATATGATGCAAGAATTCCACTACCAGGTATTTACCCAAAGCAAATGAAAACACTAACTTGAAAAGATATACGCACCCCTGTGTTTACTACAGCATTATTTACAATAGCCAAGATATGGAAGCAACTCAAGTGAAAAAGCATATAATACATAATATTTTAAAAATCAATAAATATCATAACTTTAATATTTCCTAAAACTGAACAGTATGAGTCTCTTTGTACTTATTGAGCAGATACATACAGTAAATATTAGATTACTGTGTGCATGATTCAGATATTCAGTGAGGTTTATCACTCAACTAAACATAGCTAGCTACTTGTGGGTACACTAATCTGTTTTAATTTTTATTCTTAGTTTATACCCAAAACAACTGCTGGTTAAAGACTGAAATCTAAGAAAACAAGAGGGCAATGAATGTTGAATAGAAGTTAATGGAGAGGGCGCCTGGGTGGCTCAGTGGGTTAAAGCCTCTGCTTTCAGCTCAGGTCATGATCTCAGCATCCTGCGATCGAGGCCCGCGTTGGGCTCTCTGCTCAGCAGGGAGCCTGCTTCCTTCTCTCCCTGTCTCTCTGCCTGCCTCTCTGCCTACTTGTAATCTCTCTCTCTGTGTCAAATAAATAAATAAAATCTTAAAAAAAAAAGAAGTTAATGGAGAGAATAAAATGGTACTAATCCTGTAAATTTACTTAAAAATTATTCTTACAAAAATAAAAAGTATTCTTTTGAATATCAATATCAAGATTCTCCATTTGAACCAGCATTGAAAGGAGAAAAAAAAAAGGTGACAAGTACACCCCAATTTAGCATTTTATTTTAAAAAGTTAATTATACTTTAGGATTATAACTTTGGTGACTATCTTTTCACATCTTTATATATAGGCACATATATTTTAGATAAATGGGATATATCACAGAAGCTATTTTATCCTGGGGATCCTTTTTCTTTTAAATAGAGATGTGTGTGTGTGTGTGTGTTATTGAGTGAATGAATGAGTAGAGGCTTACCTCCACAACCTCCCTCAGATTTACTTATCCCCAGACAAGCACTATTTAGATCTATGCTTTTCTCTACCTTCACATATATATATATATATATATATAAATGTTGTGTACACAGGCAGAAATTTTTCTGGAAAGAGGGAGACTACTGTGTTTCACACGTGTACACGCTCTGAATCATATTTTATAAAATTGTCTGCATCATGAAAAGTCCTTGACTTCAACCGGCTGCATAATAATCCATTGACTGGATAACCTATAATCATTCAACTTTTCCCTGAGGGATTGGGCATTTACTCTATTTTTAGTGTTTCTGCCCTTTAAAAAGGCTATAGTAAACATACTTAGATTTTTATGCACTGGTGCTTCTATTTCCAGGAGACAGATTTCTAGGAGTGAAATTGTTGGATCATAGATTAGAGATATTTTTCATTTTAATAGATATTGCTACGCTGCTTTCAAAAAAGGCTATAATAATTCACACATTTCCACTAAGGTATGAAAATGACCTCCCTTCCAATTTTTGACAGCATTAGGTATTATTGCTCTTTTAAATTTGCATTTCCCTGATTAATGATGAGGTTAAGCATCTTTTCAGAGGTGTACTGGCCATTAGGACTTACCCTTCAGTGAACTGCCTATTCATATCATTTTTGCATTTCTCTACATAAGACTTTTTATTATTCATTTGTGATATATTAACCTGATATCTGTAATTTCTATTGCAAATATATTTTTCTGTTACATAATATGTTTACTGACCCATTTTCTTCTTTTGGTTCCTGGACACCACGTCTTCTGGCACTTTCCCCTTCGCCCCCCATCCACTGCTCAGTAGTCTCCTTTCTTAGCTCTCCTTCTCCATCTACATGTACCCCCTCAGTGGTCTCTTTGGATTCCAAGGTTTTGAATGCCATCTGTATGCTGATGAATCTCGTATTTCTACCCCTTGAACTCCAGACCTCCCTTCTGAGAGGTTCACACTCACATACTTTGGTGTCTAACAGGCATTTTAAATTCAAGGGCTCTAAGAACAAACTCTTAATCTTAGGGCCCAACCTGCTTATATTTCAGTATTCCCCAGGTGACTAAACTGCATTACTGTCCAACTGGCTGCTCCCAGTAGAAAGCTAGAAGTCTTTATTGATTTCTCTCCTGTATAGATATATTTCATCTAATACTGAATCCTTTCAACTCAACCCCCCAAATTTATCACCAAACTAGCCACTTCCTTCTGTATTTGTTGTTGTCCCCTCTCGTCTACCCCACCATCATCTAATGTCTGCTTCAACAAAAGCCTCCTAACTGGGCCCTTCGTGTCCACCTCCCAACCCCCACCTCTGTCCCCAACAATCAGTTCAGACTCTAAACATTAGTCAGAGTATGTCATTCTGCCCCAAATTCTCCAAGGACTTTCCGTAGTTTTTAAAATCCTAAACTTAGTACTAAAACTTTAAGACCCTACATGATATGAATTTTGTCTATGCCCTTGAACTCCTCTCCTGCCCTCTTCCCCTAATCCCAGCTCTTTCTATATCAGACTCACTTGCTTTCTTTGTCTTCCTTAAATTCCAGGCTCATTCCCCCCATATACATTCCCCCCAGAAAGTAGTAACACTCTCTCCCATAGGACAGTCAACTCTTTCCAAATGTTACATTTTCAAAAAACCCTTTCTTAATCTGCAGAAACACAAACACACACATCAAATTACATGCTGTCCTCTTACCTTGCTTCATCTTTTTCCACATCTTTTAATGAATTATATTAAATTACATATTGCTTTGTTTACTGTATTTATCTGTCCCCTTCTAAACTAAAATGTAAGCTTCATGAGGATAGGAAATTTGTCCACCCTGTTCACTACTAAATCCTGAGTACTCAAAACGCTGCCTGGCATGTAGCAGGAATTCACTAAGTTTTTTTTTTTTTAAACCAATGAGTAAATGTTTTATTATTCAATTTTTGATACTGATCATTGTAAAGCTAGCCTGACTATGCTGAAAGCAACCAATGTATAGCTGTAGTTCATTCATTTTTAATGGTGTATAATATTTTTATGTCACTATACCAAAACTTAATTTTCTACTCTTTGTCAAAGGACATTTGGGTTATTTCGAAGTTTCTTTTTGCCATTATGAATTGTGCTGGTGTGAATATTCTTGTATGCATCTTCTAGTGTGCATGTTTATGTGTTTCTAAGGTGTAAAACTAGGAATAGAAATGCTGAGTCAGGGGACCCGGTGACTCAGTCCATTAAAGGTCCAACTCCTGATCTCAGCTCAGGTCTTGATCTCAGGGTCATGAAATCAAGCCCTGTGTTGGGCTCCACGCTGAACATGGAGGAAGAAAGGAAGGAAGGGAAAGAAAGAAAGAAATGCTGAGTCAGAAAGTATGCAAAATTCAACTTTACAACAAAGTTAAATTGTTTTTCAAAGTGGCTGGACCAATTTATATTCTTTCATTGGTGTACAAGAGTTCCTGATGATTCATATCCTCTCCAACACATGATATTTGGCAAATCTCTTAATTTTGGTAATCTCAATGATATTAATTTGTATTTCCCTAATTACTAATAAGGTCTAAGGTCAAACATCTTTTCAAAAATTTATAGGCCTTATGTATTTCTTCTAAGAAACGGCTATTCGTGTTGTTTTGCCCATTTTTCTATCAGGTTGCTTGTCTTTTTCTTACTGATTCATTCTGTATACAGAAGTTTTATTGGTTCGTGTGTAGCAAGCATCTTCTCCCAGTATGTGGCTTATATTTTCAAGTTCATTAAAGGACCTTTTTTTGTTGAAAACAGCACTTGATTTTAATATACTCAAACTTATTAATCTTTACTTTCATGGATAGTTCTGTGTCTTGACAGGTAATTCTTCCCTATTCTAGGGACACAACATATTCCCCATATGCCCTAAAAGCTTTTCACACTTTCATCTATGTAGAAATGATTTTTGTACACTGTATGAAACAGGGATCTAATTTCATATGGAAACTATATCATTAACACACACAGATATTTAACTCATGGTATAGTATCTCCACATCCCCTTCCCCATCTGCAATGCCACCCTTGTCATGTATCACAGTTCCATAAATCTGCAGACCAGTTTCTAAGTCATCTTTCTGTTCTATTTAATGCATCTCCCCTGAGACAAACGTCTTAATTTACTACTAATTATCATTTGAAGAATTCTACATTTTGGTATCTAGTAGGCTAAGTCTCACCATGTTACTCCTATTTAGAAACATCTTCTCTTGGCTTTCTACCCTTCCATATACATTTTAAAGGACAGCAACAAAAAGAAAACATCATTTAGAAACATACACACATTTATAACAGCAGCAAAAAGTGTAAGATACTTAAGAATATATCTAAAAATAGATGTGTATAGAAAATTATAAAGCAATTCAAAAACATTTAAGCCAGCCCAAATAAATGGAGAAACAGACCACATTCTTTTTTTTTTTGACCACATTCTTGTATTAGAAACCTCAATATTATAAGATACCAATTTTCCCATATTAATCCATGGATATAATCCAAATCCAATCAAAATCTCAATATAGTTTTTATTGTGAATCTCGACAAGCTAATATACTGTCTGCACTCCACTGCCTGATTAGAAGCATACAGAATTACAAGTTTAATATAAGACTCTGACCAAAGTATGTCTTAGAATCCAAAATGTGGCAACCCTTATCTATCTCCTGCGTTAGGGTTGTTTTTTTTAATTTCCTATTAAAGTCTAGAAAGTTTCATTATAATTCTGATAACCAGTTTTGATTTGTCCTGTCTTCTGCTAGAGTCCATGATGTTTGCAAGCTGACTCTCTCTGAAATATATTTGATGCTTAATGATCATCTCTTTCCTTTTATTTGTCTCTAACCACTTCTGCTTTCTAAATACATTCTGCAGAGTCTGTCTTTTATTTGGCTAATTTATTTTCTGTAGCACTGATGGTGCTTACTATTTGGGGTGTCTGTGTACTCTCTATCTGGCCTTTTTATTTAAGAGACTCACTATATACATACTATTTTTCTTCACTGGAAAAAACATTTGAGAAATACAAATGTGGTAGACTACCAGAAAGAAGGGCTTTGGACAATCATAAGGCATAGCACAAAAGGACTTTTAAAAAGCCTGGGAAGAGGGAAGAAACAGCAGAAGGGAGAGAACACATGCTTTCCTATCTAGGATAGCAGCAATTCACCCTGAATTCCTCTGGAAAGGAACCTGTACTTTCGACTGCAGATACCAGACAAAAGACAAAAATCGTTGAATCAATGTACAAATATGATAATTCATCAAACGTCTCAAAAATTTAACCTATGATTAAATTTGCAAATATGCATTATGATTATAAGGGTTTAGAACCATGTTAAAAATGCATTCTACTGAAATCTATCTCTTTTTAAGGATAAAAATGTGAAGATAGTTTGTCTTTCTGCCAAAAACACCAATGTAAAAATAAAAAACAAAAGGAAAGAAAAAAACAAAAAAAAACTTTGATGGACATGTGTTCCAGACAGGGTTGCTAAACAAATATTTAGTAATAGAAGGCAGGCCGTAGGAAGAAAACAGCAATCTATGGCACAGTGAAGAGCAGACGATGGTGAGTACACTGATAAGGAAACTAATGTTAACTTCTGAGGTTTCAGTGTAATTGTCCATAAAATAAGAAAACAAAACACCATGAGCAAATTGTTCTACTTCTACAAGTAGAGGACAAGACTGAGTTCCTGTCATGATAGTGTCTAGAAAATACAACACTTTTTGAATAATTTTCTCAGAGACTCTTTCCTTCAGTTTCTGTCTCAGGGATGAAATTCATCACATAACAATTTCGATTAATTCTTGGTATAAAACAAAATTAAAGCATACTTAGACTTTTTTTTTTAATTAAGTATGCTTCACAACCAACAGGGCTTAAACTCATGACCCTGAGATCAAGCACTGTGTGCTCTTACCAACTGAGCCAGCCAAGTGCTCCATAAACCGTAGTCTTTTTTTTTTTTAAGATTTTATTTATTTATTTATTTGACACAGAGAGAGAGACAGCAAGAGAGGGAACACAGGCAGGAGGAGTGGTAGAGGGAGAAGCAGGCTTCCCGCTGAGCAGGGAGTCCAATGCGGGACTCGATCCCAGGACCCCAGGATCATGGCCCAAGCTGAAGGCAGACACTTAACGACTGAGTCACCCAGGCGCCCCTGCCATATTTAGTCTTAAAATATGATTGTTTTTGACAAACAAAGGTAGCGGCTTAGCTGAACCATCTTGACCACCGTATCTATGCAAAAACTCATTTGATCATTTAAATAATCACAGTTATTTTCTAAACACTACCTTGTTTTCCTTGTCCTCAATTATTTTTTTTTTAAGATTTTATTTATTTGACAGAGAGAGATCACAAGTAGGCAGGGGCAGGCAAGAGAGAAATCACAAGTAGGCAGAGGGGGAAGCAGGTTCTCTGCTAAGCAGAGAGCCTGATGCGGGGCTCGATCCCAGGACCCTGGGATCATGACCTGAACCGAAGGCAGAGGCTTAACCCACTGAGCCACCCAGGCGCCTCCTTGTCTTCAATTCTATCCAACTGCCTCTTCTAAGGCTAAGGCTGGACAAACCAGGTAAGTTTGCCTTCAGTCCTACCTTTTCATCTGTCAGTAACTTCCTCTTTTGTTCCAGTCTATGCATATGATAACACAGATCACAATGACCCTAGTACTTTATTTCTTAGCTCTTGCCTTCCCTACATATGCTACCATAGAATCTCACTGTCTTGAAAACATCTCATTCAGAGTCTTGTACTTTGCTTATTTAAATAAATTACAATAAGCACAACAATCAACAGAATAAACACAACAGGAGAAAATATTTGCAAATCATGTTTCTGATAAGTAGTTAACATCCAGAGTATATAAAGAACTCCTATAACTCAAAAGCAAAAAACAACCCAATTAAAAAGTGGGCAAAAAACTTGAAGAGGTATTTCTCCAAAGATATACAAATGGCCAATAAGCACATGAAAAGATGCTCAAACTCATTAGTCACTAGGGAAATGCAAATCAAATCCACAAGGAGATAAGATACCACCTCACACCCATTAGGATGCCAACTATTAAAAAAAAAAAAAATCCAGGGCTCCTGGGTGGCTCAGTCAATTAAGCATCTGCCTTTGGCTCAGGTCATGATCCCAGGGTCCTGAAATCGAGTCCTGAATCTGGCTCCTCGCCTAGCAGGGAGCTTGCTTCTCCCTCTGCCTGCCACGCCCCCTGCTTGTGCACTTTCTCTCTCTCTCTCTGACAAATAAATAAATAAAATCTTAAAAAAAAAATCCAGAAAATAACAAGTGTTGGCAAAGATATGGAGAAACTGGAACTTTGGTGCACTGTTGGTGACAATGTAAAATGATATAGTTCCTATGAAAAAAGTCCCTATGGCATTCCCTTAAAAAATTAAACACAGAATTATCACAGTCTAGCAGTTCCACTTCTGGACACATAACCATAAGAATTAAAAGCAGGGTCTCAAAGACATACCTGTACCCTTATGTTTATAGCAACATTTGTAATAGCTAAAAAAGTGGAAGCAACCAGGTTTTCATCAATGGATGAATGGATAAACAAAATGTGGTAATACATATAATGAAATATTATTTAGCCTTAAAAAGGAAGAAATTCTGACAAATGCTACAACATGGACGAACCACGAGGACATCATGCTAAGTGAAATAAGCCAGTCGCAAGAAGACAAGTACTGTATGATTCCACTTATATGAGGTACTTAGTCAAATTCATAGAGACAGAAAGTATAACAGTTGTTGCCAGGGGCTTGGGGTGCGGAGAGAGGAGTTACTGTCTAATAGGTACAGAGTTTCACTTTTGTGAGATGAGAGGAGTGTTAGACAGATGGTGATGGTTGTACAACAATGGGAATATATTTAATACTACTGAATTATACACTTAAAAATAGTTAAGATGGTAAATTTTATGTTATGCATATTTTGCCACATTTAAAAAGGAGAAAAAAATGATAAACACATAAATAGCTCATCCCAAGGCTGGTTTTGATCCTTTCCTTACCTAAGCTTTTAACTTTCTAAATTAAGTCAGGTTTCTCTTTAACTGTCAAAATAGTTAGTGTGAATTCCGTATGTCCTTTTCTTCTTCCCCTCATCCCATGAAGGTGAGTAAAGAGGAAAACGGATTTTAGTGCAGCTTTTTACACTAATTTGCTCTGTAACCTCAAGCAAATCACTCAATCAAAAAGATTAATGCATTTTAGTTTTCTTATCCATTAACAACATAACAACAACATAACAACATTGGAAATCATCTTAAATCTTGTCTCAGGAGGTACTATCATTTAACTTTTCTTCTCTTTTTTTTTAAGATTTTATTTATTTATTTGACAGAGCACAAGTAGGGGGAGCAGCAGGCAGAGAGAGAGGGAGAAGCAGGGCCCCCCGCTGAGCAGGGTGCCCAATGTAGGGCTCCATCCCAGGACCCTGGAATCATGACCTGAGCCGAAGGCAGACGCTTAATGACTAGGCCACCCAGGGGCCCCAACTTTTCATTAAAGACTTCAAAATTGTCTGCACTGAGTGAAGAAGCAATAGAACAAAATGTAAGGTAAGGTTCATTTAGGATGCAGTGTTATCTCTCTCTGATGAATAAGAGTACACAGTCCTATCACAAACAATACAGAAATAAATTTTTAAAAAATAGACAAGAAACATTCCCCAACTCATTTTTTGAGGGGGGCCAATATTCCTGATACCAAAACCAGACACAGATATCACAAGAAAACAAAACTACAGATCAATATCACTTATGATTAAGACGCAAAAATCTTCAACAAAATACGAATTAGCAAACTGAATCCAGCAACATAAAAGAATTATGCCCCACTTATATCAATGGACAGATCATCCAGACAGAAAATCAATAAGGAAACAGTGGCTTTGAATGACACATCAGACCTGACGGACTTAAGAGATACATAGAGAACATTCCATCCCAGGGCGCCTGGGTGGCTCAGTGGGTTAAAGCCTCTGCTTTCGGCCCAGGTCATGATCTCAGGGTCCTGGGATCGAGGCCCGCATCGGGCTCTCTGCTTGGCAGGGAGCCTGCTTCCCCCTCTCTCTGTCTGCCTGCCTCTCTGCCTCCTTGTGATCTCTCTCCCGCTGTGAAATAAATAAATAAAA